>SNQJ01S0018562.1:48968-81433 GCA_010110895.2 Picea sitchensis
AGTGGAGGTGAGATATGGAGTGGAAGACGGGTGGTAGAAGATGAAAGGTGGAGGCAACCGTGAGGGGATGATAGGGGGACCCGCTTTAAGCCACCAATTCCAGACCCCCCCTCCTTATTAAAGGTAGAAAGGAAAGGGGGTTCAAAATCTAATCTTGTCCATAGAACTGAGTGCCCTGATCTAAGCCGTTGAAACCTGCATGCTCAATTCCGGACCGCCCCCCCTTTGTTAAAGGTAGAATGACGAAGGGGGTCCGGAATCCAACCCTGACCGTAGATCTGGGCGTGCAGATTCTGGCCGCCCAGATTTGCCTGCCGCTTAATGAAATGTGCGCTTGCGCCCCAAAATTAGGGTAAGTGGGTTTTTACCCCACTTCTTACCATCTTTTCGCCAAAGGGGGTTGCCTATTAGGAAAAACACCCCCCTACATGCTTAGGCGCTAACATAACAGTTCTGGAATATGCAAATATTTTTATCCCACCATAAAAAATATACAAAAATGCAAGGAAGAGATCTATACTCCTTTAAAAATTTCAATCCCAATCAACCTTCAAACCATTCTTCTAAGCATCATGAGAACAACCCAACTGATATTTTTAAAAGAGGAGCGATAAATTCCCATACACAACGAGCACAGGAGTATAGAATGAAAATATGGTTGGTCTTCCTCATTCGATCTGTGTTGATGTTTTGGTAGTTTCGAAAGGATCTTTTCCTCCTAGATGACCTTTCTTAGATGCAGATAATATTTGGGGAGCAAGAGATCCATTGGAAAAATGTACCTTAGAAGAGAAGTTGGCCCAAAAGAATAAAGTATAATGAAAAGACACCTTCCCAGAAGAGAATCCGGCCCAACTAGAAGGACAAGAAGACTATAAATAAGGAGGTGCCTTAGCTCATTTGTTCATTCACTCACACTCTCCTAGCTACATAGAAGCAAGGTGCAAGTTTGGAGAAGGAGACACAATTGTTGCAGTGACTCAGTTTCTTCTTGTTCAGTCTTTTGGTATCTCTCTCTTGTGCGCTACTCCTCAAGTAGGTGCACTACCCTTGTATGGTGTTGCTGCTGCAGCTAGGGTGGTATTTCTGGTTGAGCTAGCACTTATGCTAAGGTTTATCTGATTGGACTTGATTTGTGAATGAAATCTATGTAAGAAAGGTTGCTGGGTTTTTCCCCCATTTGGGGTTTTCCCAGGATAAATCTCTTGTGTTATTTTTGTCTCTTGTTTATGATGCTACTGCTCAGTACATGATATATATATGTTAATGATAACGAAGTAAAAGAACACTAGTAACACTAATGCTCTGTAAAAAAGGAAAATCCAACAATATGCGCATAGTGCAGCAAATTGGGCCTATCCATCCCCTTCTCAAACTGAAATCCCACATTAACATTTTTTTCTCCATCACCAACCATAAACATATCTGCATTTTTAATGGAGCATGCAGTTTCAATAGAGGTGACCACCACCATTTTTGGATACCATTGAAGTATTCTTTCACCAATGATAAATACACTAGTTTTACCACATAATTTGATCCAGGGGGATATCGGTGGCCACCCACCTATTCCATTGGCTCAAAGACCAATTTCCGTTTTGGCAGTTTTTCCTAGTTTTTCGGGTCCTAAACTTCCAGGGTCGTTTTGAGGCCCTAAACAATGTGTTTTAGGCCGGCCACAGTCACAATGTAGACTTTAGCCAATGTGTGACGACAACATGTGTAGTCCTCATATATTTCTTTCCAACGAGCTATCGTGCGCCTAAAACAAAGATATATGCAAAAGTTATGACCCCGAGAAGTTGATGTACCAATTTACCCCATCGGGGCCCACATGACTTTTGGCGCTTCATCTCTTAGGGTTAGGTTTTTGGATGTTTAGTATTATATCATTTATGATTTATGTTAAAAATTCCTTTGGAGCCTCATTGTAACTGGCTTCTTGCGAATGAACATAGCCGACACATCTCTTCTTAGAGATAAGCTACCACCATTCTAGCTAGCTTGTGTGCTTTTGCATTTTACAATATTTTTTTATTTCAGACAATAATTAATAGAATCTGAGCTTTAATGTATTACTATGTTCCTTTCCATATCTCTATGTAATTATTTTTTATATCTATGCCTTCGTATCATTCCTAAAATAATATGGATCAGTGGTATCAGAGCGGTATGCTCCTTATCGTCCTCATTGCATGTCCCCGACGAGGTTAGGGTATAGAGAGTTGGGTCTTGAGTTTGCATCTCTTGAGGAAAACCACTCTCGTACGCCCAAGAAATCTTCCATGGTGGAAGAAAATAGGGATGAAGGGGTAGGAGATCCTTTCAAACTGTTTCTCGAGGAATCCCTCGCGCGATAGAAGAGCAAGATGATGGATAATTTCTCCTAGATCCTTCGACGGTTGCCGAGAATAACAGAGGCACCTTCAAACAACAATCACTTCTGAGGTGTGACGCCCTCAAGGTACAAGTTAACTTTGATATTCCTCTATTTGAAGGCCAAATAGATGTCGACGCTTTGGAAAAATGGTTAAATATGCTAGAGGGTTATTTCTCTGTCCACAATTTTTCCAACAGTGAAAAGATCACCTTCGCACTCCTTAAGGCCCTTCCCTATGTTAGGGATTGGTGGGAGACTTACTGTGAGAAACATGTCGAGGATGAGTCTGGATTTTTTTTTCCCAGAACCCACTTGGGAAGCTTTTTTTTATGCCCTCAAGGAAAAATATTACCCTATTGGAAGTTATGATGACCAGTACACGAGATGGACCACACTGCATGAAGAGAGGGGCCAAATGGTACTAGAGTTCACAAATACTTTCCATACCTTGCACACCAAGCTGGGTATCAAAGACTCTGAGCAAAATCTGGTCCAACAATACCATGGGGCTTTGCATAGATACATCCGAACCGAAATGGAGTTTCTTGACATCTCGTCATTGGGATTCGCTTATCGATATGTTGTCAAAATCAAGCAGAAATTGAAGCAACAAAATAAGCGAGAGTTTGGGTCTGCAAATCCGTAATAGCCAAAGTATGGTAAGGGTGGCCTTAACTCCCAGGCCAAAGGACAGAGCAAGGATGGAAAAAACTAGGATAACCAACCCAATCCACCAACAAAGAAACATAATGGGAAGTTGAAGGACACTGGAAAATGCTGTGAGTTCCACAAAATCCCTTGGTACAATACTGATGAATGTGGCTCCAAAAAATCATTGTTGGTTGAGACAAAATCCCCAGGGTTATATGCTGACTTAGAATTTGATTCCTATCCATAAAATGGAATATGGATCATTGATGTAGAACCTAGTGTCACCATCACTACAAAAAAATTCCATCCAAAAGAACCAGAGGAGCCTGAAGAAGGGGAGTGTATTTTCCACTCACAGATGTGGGTGAAGGGAACCCCACTAAATTTCATTGTTGACAATGATATCCAAAATAAATTGAACTTAGTAGAGGTTTTCAAGAGTTTGAACTTGACAATGGCGCAATATCCTCATCCATACACCATCAGTTGGCTCAGCCAGGGACATGACACCCGCGTTAGCTGAAAATGTCGCCCGCACTACGACATCAAACACTTCAAAGACAAGGTATTATGTGATGTTGCTCCACTTGAAGTTTGCGATATTTTCCTAGGAAAACCATGTGGAAGCATCATGCTATTTATGAATCTAGGCCTCGTAGTGACATTATTACTTTGGGAGATCAACTCTACAGGGTACCAGAGGCAGTCCGAAATATTGTGCTCTCTTTGATCTCTATGAAGCAGTGCAGAAATGTGGTTTCTCAGACCGAGAAAATTTTCCTCTATATGGTTTGATTGGAAGCTGAACAAAAGGTCACTGCAATCTACAAAACCTCTGCACAAGGTCTCTCTTCCCAGAAACAATAGGTGGACAAAATAGTCGAGGAGGACAAAGACATATTCACCTCACCTACTGGGGTGCTTGTACACTGTCAGGTAAAGCACTCGATTCATATGACACCCAATTCTCCTATGCCTAACAACCCTATATATAGGCGTTATGTTATGGAGAATGAAGAAATCAAAAAACATATCCAAGAGCTAATTCTGAAGGGCCATATTAGACGAAGATCCTCACCTTGTGGGAGCCCAATTGTTCTAGTACAGAAGAAGGATGGGACATGGAAAAATTGTATTGATTAAAAAGCATTGAACAAGATCAAAATCAAGAACCGATAACCAATTCCCTGGATTGATGATCTTCTCGATCAACTCAAGGGAGCCAAGTTTTTTGGTAAGATTGACCTCAATTCAGGTTACCACCAGGTGTCGATTGAGCAAACTAATGTGTGGAAGACAACCTTCAAGTCCAAAGAAGGCATATTTGAGTGGTTGGTCATACCTTTTGACTTGATTAATTCCCCGACCACATTCATGTGGATGATGGATGATATATTATGACCATTCACAAACTCCTTTATGGTTGTATATTTGGATGACATCTTCATTTTCAACAAAAATTGGGAGGAACATTTGGAGCATATTTAGCAGGTATTGGGCACCCTGCACCAACACAAGTTATATGCCAATTTGGAGAAGTGTTCCTTTGGCATGCAAAGAATCTAGTATTTGGGATACATCATGGATGAGCAGGGTGTACATGTGGATCCAACCAAGATCCAAGTCATCCACGATTGGTCGGCCCTGAAAACAATGACCGAGCTTGTTACGAGGAAAATCTCTCTATGGCTAGGGTAAAACACAATAGACGAAAACGACTGCAGAAATCAACTCTATCCCAAGAACATGCTATATAAACCAATGTGCAAGTGATATAAGAAAGAGGCCTACCTCGTCCAGATGTTCGATGAAGTCCACCATTGATCACTTCGACCCAAAGCTATATACCTGCAACAATTTCTCAACAAACAAGCAAAACACGCATATGGTGGTAATATAAAAGGTTATCACATTAGATAGCATAATCCATTAATAAACATGACAAATACACCCATGGAATAATAATTTGATATATTTTCAAGATATCAATTGGATGGGAAAATAGTATTTCTATTAATAAATGATAAAAAAAAGTGAAAATGTTATAGACTTCCGTGTCGGCACGGTCCAGAACCGAGAAACTAAGTTCCTTCTAGCTGGGCCTCCACCACTTCAATCCACCACCAAAGGCAAGCTCATAAGAGAGAAACAATGAGGTTCTCAATCAATAAGGGAAGAGCTTGGGGGATGAACACTGTGTTCAGACTTAAAGGACAAAGGGATCCAGACTCAATATGAAGTAAATAATTCCTCCAGAGTAACTTTGCTCTCAAAGTTGACTTCTTTCTCCCTTTCCATAGCTCAGAATTGGCCCATTTATATCCTTCAAAATAGAACTAAAAGGCCGAGTCAGAACGTTTCCAGTATATGGAAGACCAAGGATCAGATATCTCCTTTTGTGACATGGAAACCTGGCATTTAATTTTCATTTTCTGGCACAAATCCTGATGTACGTGGGTTGTAGTGGAGCAGCCTGCGTATACACATGTTGTATAGTGTGCAAGATGTGTACATGTGGAAAAATATTTATTTTTGTCTCTGGATTTTATCAACAGGGAAGATAAGTCTGCATAGGGAAATGGAATAAGTCCCTCTGTGCAAGATTGCATAGGGTGAGGCAAATCTTGCTATAACAGATGCCCCCTAATGTGTGAGGTCATAGGAGTATCTATGATGGCTGAAATACATTATAAATAACCCAAAAGTGGAGTGGTAGGGGAGCAGCTGGACGAACGCGTTGCTCATTACATTCTGCACTGACTTTGCATACATGGATGCCAATAAAATTACACTGCAGATCCATGTGAAAAATATACTAAACAAGTGTTCATGGCCATGAATAGGAAAATACAAATGCGGTTACATGCCCATAGCTATCATAGTCATGAACAAGGCCCAGTAGAACCAGTCTCAAAACCAATTTGAAGATATATGTATACCATGGAGTATAATCTGATCTCCTATGATCACTGAATTCATATAGGTATTGGTCCAATGAAAAAGGAAGCAACAACTCAGGAAATTTCCGGCCACATAGTGATGTCTTCAAGTCTTCTATGCAATTTGCCAAGGGTGCAAGTATACATCATGTGAATAAAGGATTTGAGGTCAAACACAATGAGACATCATTTGATTACCAATCATTGATGTATACCGTTAACAAACACGAGACAACCTACTGATAATGAAAGTAGGTATCAAGGCACTGAGTACATTCTTATGAGTGTGAATAAAGGAGTCAGTTTCGAGCACCTAAAGAATCCATCGATCAGGGGACATTGATGTATTCCCAACTGTCGATAGTGAGAGACCCTGCCACTAATGACTACAAGCCTCAAGGTACTCATAAGACTCTAGGTCCCCGTTTCCAAAATAAATGGGCTGAAGTCGATGGAAAGAGACCCGCTGAAAGGAGACAATTAAGGCATATCTCATCAGTCATCACGAGGTACAAAGTAGGAGCTTCACTATTTGGTGGAAATAAGATGAAGAACATGTTCACCAACCAACGAACCTGTGCATCTTTCGCCTGTGCCAAGTGCAAGCAATACACAAAAAAGATCCTTTGAATAACAACCAATGATGAAAACTGTTGACAAAGGCGAGGAAACCATCAATAAGGCTAATGGAATCCAAGACACTGCATGAATCCCAATGTGTGAATATATGTCTTGTCTTCGAACATAAGGGAAACCACCTAGTCAATGACCAATGATGAAATGTCGACTGTTGGGTTCAAGGTTACCTATCAATGATGAAAGTAGGGCCAGGGTGCATGATAGGGCTACATTATCATGTGATTCTGAGACAAATTGAGGGTATGGACGACATGCAAAGTCAAGATTTATGAGGAGTGGATGAAAAAGGTTGATAGACTTCCTTTGAACACGAGCATGAGACATATGGAGGACTCCGACAACATAGACCCAATGATGAAACCATGAGATGCAAGAGGCATCACTGAAATTATTTGTAGGGACTGGAAGAGTAACCAGTCGGTAGAGAGGACTCTATAACGAGATCAACTTCCTAAGACCATGCTAATCCAAAAATTATGATGGTGAATGGACTCAATAACTTTGTGCTCTATTCAAAGGCAACACAACTGCTACCAATACAAGAAAATACTCCCTCCTCGCCCGTCTTTTATTTTTTATTTTTTCATAGACAAATGAATGCTATGATACAGAGGAGGAAACAAGTGTCGCAAGTAAGAAAAACTAATTCCAGCAGTGGAACATACCTATGCTCAATGTAGGGAAATGCATGTAGGAGATGGACACTCGGGGGAATGTTTCCTCCTAGGTATAGGGTGTCAAATTGCGAAGGATATAAACGAGGCCCTGCTTGGTTGAGGATGCAAAGATTGCTGAGGCAAACAGTTTATGATGCAAAGTGAGAACCAACTATAGGCTCAATACTGCAAGCAGGGGCATGAGACGCAATCACAACTTAATGCCAAAAAATGGCCTTTTTTTTATGTCTTTTAGTATACTTGGTGTAAAAAAGGGATAAACTTGTGCCAAATAGACGTATTTTCAAATCCAATTTACGAGTGTGAAAAAGACAAGTTCACTCGGAAATATTTTCACTTTTTGATAACGAGTCGGAAAAGATCGTAACTAAGACTCACGACCTTTCAAGTCCAATTTAATGAGTGTGAAAGGGACAAATCACTAGACAATCTTTTCGCTTTTTGATAACGAGTCGGAAAAGAGCTTAACTAAGACTCATTTGGGAGAGTCTAGGAAACAAGTAACGGAGGAGGCCAAGGCTCCCATGCTAGACTTCTGTGGAATGTGAGTATCTTACGAATAACTGACATAATATTGGGAAAACCCAAAGCTCTCCAAGTTGATGAGGACAAAGCACTAACGAAGTATATGGTCTCCGTGATGGATAAGATAATATATCTTATAGGAAAATACATAGGAGGGGGCATTGGGTACCCCACAAGGCCATCCCAATCGAAGGGAACCTCCTCTGGACTTGGAGGGAGAGCACTCGGGGAGAGGATAAATCTCTCTCGTTCAGAAAGTGTCAGATCAAGAATGTTGATGACATAGTTGAAGGATGCATCACCCTCCATAAGGAGGGTAGGATTGAATAGATATTGCTATGGTATAACCACTTCTTCAATTCTAGGTTGAAGAGGATGCACGATAACAAGGATAAGGGACACATCACCCTTGATAAGGGGGGTTTGGTCAAGAGAATATTGCGGTGACATTACCGTCGTGTCAATTAAAGGAGGAACAAGGTGCGGGGAAACCACAAACGCCTCAGAGTCTGAAGGGCCCTTAGGGGAGCCCCATGCTTCTGGTATCCCAACAGTAGATGGACACAATTGAGTAAGGTGAATTCCTTCATAAGTCCTGCAAAGTAATTTAGGTTTACGTATGAGGCGTCGAGGATTCTCAATTCCCCCAACGACGTTCACAATGGCTGGTGACATGCTCTCATCATGACTGGCATAGGCGAGAGACTCATATCCCACATGACGTACAAAGGTTGGATATGTGGCATTGATATGACTCGTGGTGATTAGAATGGTTCCACCAGCATGACCGACAATGACTGGGTGCGGGTTGTCACCATGACTTGTAGAAGTTGTCGACCCATCTCCAACATGAATGACAGAGGTTGGTGATGGAGTTCCAGTATGAATGACAGTGGTTGGACTAGCGGTGAGTTGTGGCATTTGGTACTAAGGTCCAGGGAAAGATTGACTTTGAAACATTGCAGGCCAGGAAGGATCTTGGTTTACCCCCTGTCCCTGTCCGGAAGGGTAGTATCCTCCACCTAATTGATTCGAAGAGGTATGCACGGGCATCATGACTGAAGTCCATGAAGAGACGAAAGTACGATAATGACTATTCGAGTGAAGATATACATTTTCCCCTTGTGAAGGGGTTCCATAAAGAGGGTAGCTCGAACCATAAAATTGATTCTCCCCGTAAGAAACACCCGAGGATACATGAGTACCCGTCATGGGAAAAGTGTTTGAAGGAACTAGCATGGCAGATGAAGGATACATGGATGGAGTGTAATAAGTAGAATAAACACCCGTCTGAGTATTGGCTCCTGAAAGAGCATAACTAGGACTAAATCCATAAGAGGGGAGGTTCCAACCTCCCATCATAAAAGTTGGTTGAGGGACATGACTCATATCAAATGAATACGTAGGCATTGGGGCCATGGTTCCCCCAGATCCAATGCTAGGACTCATATAAGTGGACCAGGGAGAGGATTGCAAAGGTGAAGGCATATCAATGGAAGAATGACTAGAGACCCAAGGTGTGAACTGAGTACCATAGTTCTGCATACCATTATAAGAAACAAGAGGATTCATCCCCATGAACTGAGTAGGCATCATGGGGCAGGTAGTGGTAAATGAGAGAGCCAAAGGGACTCCACTATCCATGATAATGAGAACTCAGAAAAGACTCTTAAGGCCAACTAGTAATCAAAGAGCACACCAAAAGTCAAATGGCCAATATGCATGCAAACGGGGTAAAGTGTCTGAGTGGCTTCCCTCCCTAAAGAAGGTATATCTTTCCCAAGAGGGGCCTGAGGCTCCCTGCTAAAGATTGGAGGTAACAAAATCAGTTATAAGGGCCCTCGTGGGCTTAACAACTAGTCGATCAGATCCCCCTAGAGAGGTAATCCTCCATAAAGGTTGCGTGTTGTCTGACCCTTATCTGACCCAGGGTACTTGCAGAATAACCCTTGCAAGTAACCTATGAGATACTGTTGGCCCTTGACCAAGTTTTGAAGAATACTTGGTCATATTTGACCATTTTTGGGACTACGACAACTTGCTAAAGATGGAACGCAACACGAAGCAGAAATTAGGGAAGCAAGACCTATTTTTGGGTCCCTTTTAGGGTTTTGGGTTGATGTAAAGGGAAAGGGATGTCGGCCCGTGGGTTTACCCATGCTTAGGCCCATTTTGTAATCTATAAATAGATACTTAGGCAATGTAAGTAGGGAGTAGTAGTACATCTATATGATGTCTAGATAAAGGCTTAGTACTAGTAGCTGGATCTGTGTGATTGGATGTATATTGCAAGTGCTCTGTGCATGATTGTAAGGAGATTGAAAAGCTAAGTGCACGTTGTTGTAGTTTTGTGCTGAAGTGCAAGGAAGAAGGATCTAACGAGCTACGCAGATCTTCTGTCCTGTGTGAAGTAGGGTTCATTGAAGCTCTGTGCTGTAACCACTTGACCGAGATAATATATAGAAGAAGACTTTGTGGACGTAGCCCCAGGGTGGGGTTAAACCACTGTAACTTTGTGTATTGTGCTCTATGCTTCGAACTAATTTGTTTATCTCCTTCTTGGCTAAGTGCTTATTGTGATTAAACAGATCTAGTTATGCTCTATGCTTTGAATGAATGTTAGATCTGATATATAAGATACTTAGTGCTTGATCTGATGAATCTAATCTATATTTTTGTGGCTAAGTAATGAATCATCTTTAGTCTAAGTATTCACTGCGATGCTCTGTTCTATCTGCGAAGTACCATAAGGGTTAAATATTGATGAATGATCTATGATAAGTGCCCTATAAAAGATATAATCATAGATTGGTGTCCCTGCTAAGGTTGCAGACATCTGAGTCCTGCAACCACCCCTGCCTCTACCTCGGGTAAGACTTCATATGCTTCACAAGTGTTGCCGAAAGGGCCGGTAGTTAGGTTTTTGTTGGTGCACTCTTGAGTGTTGAACCCTGGGTCTGCCCCTGTGCCAAGAGATACCTAAGTCAATAAACTAATAAACCA
This sequence comes from Picea sitchensis, assembly GCA_010110895.2. Taxonomy (NCBI): domain Eukaryota; kingdom Viridiplantae; phylum Streptophyta; class Pinopsida; order Pinales; family Pinaceae; genus Picea; species Picea sitchensis. Next base: position 59,783 of record SNQJ01S0018562.1, read on the forward strand.
CTGTATAACCGATGCACAGGCGAGCAGTTGTAAGTCAAGTCCACTGTATGGGTAGGGTAGCAAATCCCGAAACCTTGAAAGCACCACCTCTCATGGTGGTAAGGGCACTAAAAAGATCCCCATATACGAATAGATCCCCAGAAATATCTCTGACGCTAGGAAGGTATCGGGGGGATATCCCTTCAAACGACTTCGCATGACCTCATGATTAACTTTGGTGTGAGTGGAGCCTCCTGATCTTACCAATTATACAATGGATTTCTCCACTCCCTGACTCAGACACATATGTTGATTTAATTTCCTTGGAGAAGTTTACTCAAAAAATCCTATTCCAAGGCACTAAATCCTAGGCTAGTTTGTGCACCCTAGAAAGTAAAATCGTGACTAATTAATTTTAAATTATTGCGTTGATTTTAATGGTCATGATTACTCAAAAAGGTATGGTAGTGAAACTCATGGTGTTATGACTCTGCAAGAAAAGTAAATATGAAAATAATGCAAAGTCCCAACTTTAACTTTTAACGAATGATATACTTCTAAAACCAATGCAATTTTCAAATTCAACTCTGCAACTCAGAAGTAAAAATGCAATCTTTCACTATATGCGGTAAGCTAATGAAAAAGACTCAAAATACAAAAAAGCCAAGCAATGAAAAATGCCTATTTTTTTGTATTTTCAATATAACAAAACTGAAATGCATGGACTAAAAAGTAACTTGATATATAACCCTACTGTGTATAAAAAGATACAACTCAAGCAGGATATCAAGCAACAAAACACCCAACCCAATGTACAAGGACAACAAAAAATGAAAAGATGATGAGAAAGACTCCACTGAGAAATTCAACCAAAAGAGGGTTTCATGTCATCCCACAAGCACTCAACATGCACTACAGAGACCTAAGAAGGATCAACAAACATAAAATCCCACCCAGAAACCACCAGACCCAACAAACAAGCAAGGTAAACTGATGTACGCGACTGTTCAGGCAAACAAAGTGTATATACACATCTTGCAGTGAGACAACCTACGCATGGACGTGACTGTCAAGGAAAAATGTGCGTATATGCTTCAAAACAAGGCCAGGAAAGGGAGAAAGGATGGAAACTTAGACCCAGAGTGAACAGGAACTATCAAGCAATGATACGACAAGAAACACAATAAAAATGAGATCAATATAAGAAGAAAAGTACTCCAAACCCTAAGAAAGAAGATTCAATCCCCAGTATGGTCGCCAATTCTGTTACGAGGAAAATATTTCTATGGCTAGGGTAAACCAAAACAGAAGGAAATGACTGCAGAAATCAACTCTATCCCAACAACATGCTATATAAACCAATGTGCAAGCGAGATAAGAAAGAGGCCTACCTCGTCCAGATGTTCGATGAAGTCCACCGTTGAGCACTTTGACCCAAAGCTATATACCTACAACAAGTTCTCAACAAACAAGTAAAGCAAGCATATGGTGGTAATATAAAAGGTTATCACATTAGATAGCATAATCCATTAATAAACATGACAAATACGCCCATGGAATAATAATTCAATATATTTGCAAGATATCAATTGGACAGGAAAAGAGTATTTCTATTAATAAATTATCAACATAAGTGAAAATGTTATAGACTTCCGTGTCGGCACGGTTAGAAACCGAGAAACTAAGTTCTTTCTAGTTGGGCCTCCACCACTTCAATCCTCCACCAAAGGAAAGCTCATAAGAGAGAAACAATGAGGTTCTCAATCAATAAGGGAAGAGCTTGGGGGATGAACATTGTGTTCAGACTTAAAGGACAAAGGGATGCATACTCAATATGAAGTAAATAATTCCTCCAGAGTAAATTTACTCTCAAAGTTGAATTATTTCTCCCTTTCCATAGCTCGGAATTGGCCCATTTATATCCTTCAAAATTGAACCGAAGGGCCGAGTCAGAGCATTTCCAGTATATGGAAGGCCAAGTATCAGAGATCTTCTGTCGTGATATGGAAACCCGACATTTAATTTTCATTTTCTGGCACAAATCCTGGTGTATGCGGGCTATAGTGGAGCAACCTGCGTATACACATGCTGTATAGTGTCAAAGATTCATACATGTGGAAAAATATTTATTTTTGTCTATGGATTTTATCAACAGGGAAGATAAGTCTGCATAGGGAAATGGAATAAATCCCTCTGTACAAGATTGCATAATGTGAGGCAAATCTTTCTATAACAGAACTCTGCAACTTCTTGGGCCTTGGTAACTTCTACCTGTGGTTTGTGTTAGGGTTCTCTCATATCACTTGGGCCCTAAGCCAAGTGACCAAGGGTGTCGTGAAGGCCAAGTTTGTGTGGTCTTCACTCCAATAAAACTAATTCGAGGATCTGAAATCCCACCTCTTCTCAACACCAATACTCATTTTGCCAGACCTACAATGACCATTTGATATTGAGACATATGCTTCCAATTATGATATCGATGCAATCCTCACTCATCATGGGCATCTGATATCCTATCACAATGAAACTCCATCTGATGTTGTTCAAAGATACCCCATCTATGAAAAATATATGTACTCTGTGTAGGCATGTCGACAGTGGAAGCATTACATTCTAGGGAAGGAAACAATAATCCACACTGATCACATGCATATGCAATTCATGCAAATGCAAGGAAAGTTACAAAATGACCACCACCAGAAGTGGTCCATGTACATGCAACAATTCCACTTGAATATCAAGTATAAGAAGGTTAGAACCAACCATATCACATATTGCCTCAGTCGACCCTCGGTGGCAGTGCTAACCATAGTTCTTAACTCCTGTGGACATGAGACATCTGGATGGACACAATTATACAATAATGAATCTAACTTTGCTACTACCTATCAAAAATTGAGCGCATGCAAAACAGTGCCCAAATTTCATCTCCAGGATGGATTATTATGCCATCTGAGCCACCTCTGTGTTCCTTCAAGCAAGCCTGCAAATTTGATCTGGGAAGCTCATTACCGCTGAGCAACGAGAAATTTTGGTATAGAGAAGACATTGGCAGTACTACAGAATCATTTTTATTGGCCGAAGCTTCGACAAGATGTTTGCAAGTACATCAGATCCTGCATCACCTGCGTCATTTCCAATACTTCCATTAATAAACATGAGCTATACACCCCTCTTCCTACTCTGAATAGGCCTTGGGAGTCCATATCCATGGACTATATGTCCAGTTTTCCTTCAACCAAGCATGGGCATGACTGTGTCTTTGTGGTCGTCGATCAATTCTCTAAAATGGAAATTTTGGAACCCTGCAAGAAGTGCATCACAATCGAGGCCACCGCCAAGATCTTATTCACACATGTTTGGGTTCATTTTGGGCTACCAAAAACTATTATATTTGATCGATACAATAGGTTATTGAGCACCTTTTGGTCCAGCCTATGGTTGATGATGGACACCAAGCTAACCAAATCGACTACCTTCCACCCACATACTGATGTACAAASAAAGTAGTCAATAGGATGATTGYCCATATGTTGTGAATGAATAATTCCAAATATCCATGCACATGGGATACAATCCTTCCTTATGTTCAACATAGATACAACATATCCCTCCACAACTCTATTAGAAAAAACCCTTTTCATGTGTGCTTGGGGTTCCAACCATTGGCCCCCATTGATGTAGCTCTTCCCATTGCAACCACACAGGAAGAGTCCTCCCATGATCGGACAAAGGCTAATCAAGCATCCAAATTTGTTGAGTTCATCCGTCACATAAAACAACAAGTTTATGATATTGTGCAAAAATCCAATGCCAAGTACAAGCAACGTCACGATCAACATCATGTATAGCACAAATTTCATGTGGGAGATAAGGTATGGTTTCATTTGCTGAAAGAGCTCCTCAAAGGACCCCATCAGAAGCTGCACCCACTCCGATATGGGACTTACACCATCACCAAGGCTATGGGTGAGAATTATTTTGAATTAAGTATTCCTCCTTTCCTTGGATTGCATCTGGTATTTAATGTGGAACTGCTCTCACCATATTTTTCCCCTCTTCTAGACACTTCGGATGCGACCAAGAAGTTTTCCCCTAAAGAATTCAATCTTTCCTACATTGAATAGGTGGTAGTTGATTGGATCATAGACACCAAGACAAAGGACACTCGCTAGAAGACTATCAATCTCTATCGGGTCATCAAAGCAAGCAATTTCTTCATCAAGGCAAGTGGCTCACCAAGAGTCAGGTTCAACAAAAGTTTGCTCATATGATGCAGGAACTTGACGCAATGGAGGCCATTGCTTCATAAGGAGGGAGGAATGATTCAGGTGGATATAAGTGGCCACCCACCTATTCCATTGGCTCAAAGACCAATTTCCATGTCGATAATTTTTTCCTAGTTTTTCGGGTCCTAAACTTCCAGGGCCGTTTTGAGGCTCTAAATAACATTTTTTTGGGCCCGCCATAGTCACACTGTAGGATTTAGCCAGAGTGTGATGGAAACATGTTTATTCCTTGGATAGTTCTTCAAACGAGCTATCGTGTGCCTAAAATGGAGATCATATGCAATAGTTACGACCCCGAGAAGTTGATGTACCAACTTACCCCATCGGGGCCCACATGACTTTTGGCCCTTCATCTCCTAGGGTTAGGTTTTTGGATGTTTAGGATTTTATGATTTATTATTTATGTTAAAAATAAATTTGGAGCCTCATTGTAACCAACTTCTTGCGAATGAGCATAGCCGACACATCTCTTCTCAAAGATAAGCTACCACCATTCTAGATAACATGTGTGCTTTTGCATTTTACAATCTTTTGTATTTTAGACAATCATTAATAGAATCTGAGATTTAATATATTACTATGTTCCTTTCCATATATCTGTGTAATTCTTTGTTATATCTCTGCCTTCATATCATTCCTAAAATAATCTGGATCATAATTCCCAGAAAGTGGATTTTGGGTTGAGCACAAAGAATCTCGATCTTCATCATTGAGAGAAATGAAAATTTCCACAAGAATTTTTGAAAAGATTGACCATTCTTCTTTGTGATAGTCTTATATACCAAGCTCTGTCACACCTATATGAGTGGACCTTTCTGTATCATCCCTTAACAAAATACATGCATCTCTTAATGAGAGTAAACCCACGTTGTGAATATGGCTCACTAACTCTTCTGATAATTTATGGGACCTGTCGGAACCACCTAGCGATCCTTTCCAATTTGGATCATTCTCCCAGAACTTATTTTCCATGCCAAACATTTTCTAATCACCAGGAAATAACCAACAATATCTTTCCAGACAATTGACTTTCTTAGAACATATTTGTGAGGATTACGAATCCATTCTTCTATGTTTGATCCCGCAAAATATTTAGCTGGCATAACTTTTCCAAACAACATTTGATTGTGAACAAGCCTCTGCAGGCCTTTTGCGTTCAAATATTTGTTGAATTAGACCAAGTTTTTGTCCCCCACCTTCCTAATTCTTTTGGAATTTCCAACTTTTTCCATTTGACCAAAGGGATATCGTTAGCCTATTTTTTCTAGACCAAAGAAAATTAAAACATAGTTTTCATATTTGCGTTAGTATCCCTTTAGGTAACTTAGCAATTGAGGCCCAAAAAACCGGAATACTACACAACACTAACTTGATGAGAACCATTCGTCCACCACGCAATAGCCAACGATTGACCCATAATCGAATACACACTTGAATTTTATTAACAATCCAAAACCAATATTTGAAAGAATATGCATTTGGCATCAAATGAAAGCCCAAGTATTTAAAGTTGACATCCAGGTCGACCTGTGTGTATGGAAGGTGAGACCTAAAAAGGGACTTCAAGTCATAATTTAGAGCATGCATGTGAATACAGGACTTTTCCTGGTTAATATCCATTCCTATAGCTTGGAAAAAAGGACCAGAATATCTTTTAAAGCTTCGAACTCCCACTGGGATCCTGCACCAAAAATCATCACGTCGTCAACAAATAAGTTTTGAGTTGAAAAAAACGAATCAAAAAATTGTAGGCCTTTGTATATGTTCGACAACACAAGTATTCCAACAGAGGATGAACACCTTGAGTAACCACTCACACAACCAGATCAAAGATCAACACACCGATGTTTTGACGTGGTAAAACCCCTACAGGGAAAAATCCATAGCCCCAACCAACGTGGGCACTTGGGGAAATTTATTAATGAAAAATAAAAATTTACAGAGATATTTACAAGAGAGTTTCTCACAATTGATCATCGACAAATGACCCTTTATTCTCTTTAAATAAAGATAATGGATCAATCGAGTGTTAAGCCATAGATCAATGTAGTCATTTATATCAAGGATAATATGATCCATCGAATCACTCTATGTTGGGAACATATCATGACCGTCATATTACCTAACTACAAATGCATACTAGTGCATACTAAAGAAACACACTTTTACCTAATGACACATCATACTAAGTTGATCTTAACTAACTCCTAAATGTCTAAATATCCTAACATCACCCCTTAAGAACAAATTGGTATGGGATTGAAGGATTTACAAAGTTGACATAACAGGAGAAGGAAGGAGGCATTAGAGCCTATCCTGCCTTAATGACAACTTCCTAAACTACTAACATAGATCTAAGTTTAGAAAATTTCGCTTATGTAAGAGACTTTGTGAAAATGTTTGCAACTTGATATTTTGTAGGGAAAAATAACACTTCAATAACTTGATCATGAATGAGTTTTCTAATGAAGTGCATGTGGAGATCAATGTGTTTGTTGTGCTGATTTTGAAATGGATATTTGGTGAGCTTGATGGCACTTTGATTGTTTCACCAAAGTTTGGTTGGATGTTGCTGCTAGAATCCAATCTCTAAAAGGATATATCGAAGCTACAAGGATTCCCGACTTGCATTAAATTATGCTCTAGTACCATGTTTGACAACACATGTATTCCAATAGAGGAAAAACACCTTCAGTAACCAGTCACACAACCAGATCAAAGATAAACACACCAATTTTTTGACGTGGTAAAACCCCTACGGGGAAACATCCATGGCCCCAACCAATGTGGCCACTCAGAGAAATTTATTAATGCAAAAGAAAAATTTACAGAGATATTTATAAGAGAGTTTCTCATAATCAATCATCAACAAATGACCCTCCATGCTCTTTAAATAGAGATCATGGACCAATCAGGTGTTAAGCCATGGATCAATGTCACTGTTAATGTTGAGGAGAATATGATATTTCATATCCCTCTATGTCGAGAACATATCGTGACCGTCAGATTATATAACTACAAATGCATACTAAAGAAACACATTTTTACCTAATGACACTTTATACCAAGTTGATATTAACTAACTCCTAAGTGTCTAAATATCCTAATAGTATCTTCTACTGGATTTTGCATTATTGATGAGCTTGCTCAAGCCATTTACCACTATTAACAAGAGGAACAGAGATATCGGGAATCCTTTCTAGAGGCCTCTAGAAGACTGGAAAAACTTTGAAGGGGAGCCATTAATTAAAACTGCAAAGGAAGCGAAGGAGATGAAACTAAGAATCCAGTTAATAGAATGAAGATTCATGCCCATTTATATCAAAGAAAGACACATGAAAACCCAACTGAATTTATCATAGGCCTTGGAGCGGTCAATTTTCAACGCAAAGACTTGGATATTTTGAGTCTTGATAGCATGTAAAGCTTCCTGAGTTAAAGAGACAATGTCATGAATTTTTTGATTAAACAAGAAACCAATATGCTCCTCTAGTATAAAATCACTCAGCATGGGATTCAATCTATTTGCAATGATCTTGGTTATTAGTTTATAGATCAAGTTACAACACGAGATTGGCCTAAAATCCACAAAGGATTTAGCCTCTTGTGTCTAAGGAATGAGAGCTAGAAATTTTCTATTAAAAGACCCCAACATTTTACCTGAAGACTGAGATTCTTGAACCACTTTGAGAATATCCCTCTTAATCAAATAGAAGAAACCTAAATAAAATTCAACAATTAATCTATCAGGGCCCAAACTTTTTCTTTTCTAGAAATCCTTGAGAGTGCATAACACTTCTTCTTCTGAGATATCTATGAGAAGGATATCATTCATTTCTTCACTAAAAACTCTAGGAAAGAGGTCAACCACTTTGATAATTTCAACAATCAGACATCTCCTTAGTTATTTGAAAATATTTGAAAATAAAACGGTGCCAATCTCAACAATTTCAGTGTGATTTGCAGACCAAGCCACTTAGATCCCTAATTTTCGAGATGGTGTTTGAATTTTTCTGGAATTGGGTGAATCTATGGAAAATTTTTGTGTTAATGTCACCCTCTTTAATCCATACTTCCCTTCTTTTAAGGAACCATTTAGTATCCTCTATACCTAGCAGGTTCTAGTGTTTTTTCAAAATCCTTCCTAAGGATTCCACTTCCACGGAGTTAAGTGATCCTGTTGGTTTATCAACTAGCAAGGATTCAATATTCCTTTCCACCTCTTTTAGTTCAGATTGAGTATTATCATTGAAAAATTGATCCCAACGCTTAGATAAAGAAGCAACTTTGGAAATATTGTAGGAAAAATTATGCATATAGGAAGAATCATCATCCTCTTTTAAAAGAGCTCGTGCATTTTTAATCAATGATATATAATCCTCTTCCTTGAGCCAGGACTCGTTGAATTTCATTGGAGAAGGAGCGATTTTTCTTGGAGGCCCAATTTTTAAGAGAATTTGAAGGGGATATGAATATTTTCCCTCTAAAATCCATGAGGACCATATTCAATCTTGATTGAGAAGATATTTGGAAATCAAAAAGTGATATAATCATTTTGCAACAAAATGTGCCCCTTCCCTTCCATTACTCCAAGTATGTGACAATTTGATCGGTTCTAAATTGGCCATGCAATTTTTACAAATCCAATTAGAGAAATAGAATTCTTGAGGGTCCCCACAAGGATATCCCCCCCAAAATTCTCTCAACAAGAGAATGAAGTTTAATTCCCCTCCCATGATTATATTGGAACCCCCCATCAAACTAGAGGAGATGAGACCTTCCCAGAACGGGGGTCTTTCCGCATAGGGCCCATATAAATTGATAACCTTAAAATAATAACTTAAAATATGATCCTTCAAGTCCACCACAGTCCCAGAGGGAATCACCTTAGACGAACTGGTCGTGATCGTAGGAGACTAAGCTATAATAAGTCCCCTTGAAAAATTGATTGAATCTGAAGAACATAAGGTCCATCCTTTTAAAAAATGTCTTAAGGATTCTTCATACTTATGTCCAACGCACATAGTTTCTTGTAAGAATGCAATATCATGTTTATGAATAATAACTAACCACTTGAGGGAAGAAACTTTTAGGGGTCCTCCCAAACCACGATAATTTAAAGACAAAATAATCATTGAGAAACCCCAACATGGGCTATCCTTGCTTTAAGGGCCCAAAATATAGTATCCTGTTTCCCATTTATTATATATTTTTTGGCTTGAATTTGAGCCATGGATAAGTGAGCCTTTCTCCTTACCTCTCCCACACTATCCTTATCCATAGAAAGTTTTGGCACAGGGGCAGACCCAGGGTTCAACGCACCAACAAAACCCTAACTACTGACCCTTTTAGCAACACCTACGAAGCAGATGAGGTCTCACCCGAGGTAGAGGCAGGGGTGGTTGCAGGACTCTAGTGTCTGAAGCCTTAGCTGGGACACAGATATGTGATTGTAACACCTTACATAGAACTTAGCAGTTATAGTTAAGTAGTATTCAATCTTTGTCTACAACGCAAATAAACCCTGATTACAACACATCACAGTATTCAACAAGATTCAACAGATCTGAGCACTAAGCATAGAAATAGAGATCAGATTTAGCATTCATTCACATTATTCAGCATCAACAGATCTACCTATCATTCATCTATATCAAAGAACTAAGCAAGTAAATAGATAAACACATTAACACATCGCACAAAGTATCCATAACACAGGATGTACGTGGTTCAACCCCACCTTGGGGCTACATCCACCAACTCTTCGTATTCTTTATTAGATTTCTTCAACCTTCTTACATGCACAGAGCCTTCATATCAACTTCGAAGAGGACAGGATATCTACGTACTCTTCTCTAGATCTTCCTTCCCCAAGCTAGGTTACAACACAAAGCCTACATACAATCCCTTACAGCCACCCGCACTCAACCTTGCAGACATACACAAAGCACTTACAACTATTACTTGTACTTAGCACCACTTACAACTGACTTGTCATTCGCACTTAGCCATTCATACTCACTTAGCACTTAGCACACCGGCCTACTAGGTCTACTTCTTACATCACCTAACTACTTATTTATACATTACAAAATCGGGCCTAAACATGGGTAAACCCATGGGACAACATCCCCATGCCTGTTACATAATCCAAAATCCCAAAAATCCCTAAAAGGGGGCTAAGATCCAATGATCTCTGTTTCATCTTGCGCTCCACCTTCGACAACCTGTCGAAGTCCCAGAAATAGGTCCAACATGACCAAGGATCCTCAAAACTTGGTCAAGGGCCAACAGACCCCCAACACTCACCCGTGACTCGTTCCGATTCACTCTAATTTGGATAATTCTGCCTCAAAACCTCGAGCTTGGCTCGAGATTCTTTGACTTGTTCCTGTGCCACAACTTCCTGTTCATCGAACTCTTGGATAAAAACTTCGTTGATAGGTACCTCTAGGCATTGTTTTGCTGCAATGACGACTTTCTCCAGTTCTGCTCTTTGGCCTTCGATCTCTGTGAATAGATGGCAAGCCTCGTCCTGTATAGGTTGGAGCCTTTGAGTCACTTCCATGACTCTGCTCTGAATGGCGTGGACCTGTTGTTGAGCATTGCACTATTCTTGGGATCGCTTCATTCTTTCAACAATTGACAAGGGCTTCAACTATGCCTATATTATTTCTGCTTGATACTTCACCTCTTGGAGTTTTGACTCCAGTGTCTTCAGTTCTGGATTCTCAGTGATTCACTCGTAAGTTTGGGCACTGCAATCACTCAGTTGATTTCATTCCATGGAAAGGGCCTTTATTCTATCAACTGCGCCTCGAGCAGTTTGTTGGAACATGGGAAGACCTAAGGTTCACTCCAAGAGCATACCAACAAGCCCTAGCTACTAGCCCTTTCAGCAACATCTGTGAAGTAGATGCAGTCTCACCTAAAGCAACGATGAGGGGGTTGCAGGATAGAGATGTCTACAACTAGGGGAATATCAAGGGGATCTTGTATAACAACAATCACGGTATTCATATATCATTTACTAGCGAAATATACTCTGCGCAGCTATAGATATTGATCTAACACAGTAATTCAAATAACAGTATAATAAAGGCAGAGATCAAAGAATTAATCACTCACACAACACAAGATGTACGTGGTTCACCCTCTCTCTAGGGCTACGTCCACATAACTGTGCTTATGATATATTAAGATAAATATTACAGTTCTGATCTGCACTCTTGGCCAACAGATCCTCTCTCTCCTTCTGTCTTTCTCTTCCCCCTCCTGTGCACCCAAATGTAGGATCTGATCTTCACACCCAGCTGAAGATCTTACAATACTAGAAGGCTTCAACACTTCTCTCTCACAATACAATGACCTCTCACCACAACAATAGATATAAATCAATAATAATATCATACCCCCGCGACCCAGGTCCTCTTGAACTTTATTTATACATTACAATACCTCACCGACAGCCTTAGGCCGAAACCTAGGTGTCAAAACCCTAATTACCAAAACCCTAGGTCAACTTGATCCACTTTTTCCGAACTTCACCAGCCTGTGTTTCCTTCCTTCTCGTGCGGTGCAACAAAGCATCCAATGGTGGATTTTTACACTTCCTGAGTCGTCCTCGGTCCATCTTCATTGCTGATCTTTCATCCTCGATCTCCTCATCCAATGAATTTATTTTCCGCACTTTGCTCCATCTTTTCTTCTCTTTTTCTTTCTTCGACCCAGTGACAGTCACTGTGTCTCCCGCGAAGTTCACTTTTACCTTTTATTCCTTGTTCTCTGTTTACTTTCATAACCAAGGGCCAACAGGCCCCCAACACTCACCTGTGACTCATCCCGAGGCACTTCAAATCTTGTCCTTTTGTTTTACTTCAACTTTGGACTGCACAATGCAACCTTTGATTTCTTCTTTATGCCTCCTTCCCGTCCTTGTGCAGACTGTCTTTTCTATGTTTTGTACTGTTGATTGGTGAAAATGACTGTCCTTCAATTTGAAGAACAAGTCTGGTCCGGGGTTGTCTAAATAACCCAATCCGTTTGATATAACTTGCTCTGACGGGTTTAATGGCTCCGTTGGCCAATCTAGGAATCCTAAAAGAGGCAAAATGAAAGAAAATAAATAATAACTAATCACTAAATTAGTATATATATGTACATATATTATAATGAAAATGTAATAAGCGTATTTAAACAAAAGATTGATTACTTTTATACATACATTATTTACAAACTGCAATTTTTGATCTAAACTTGCTAAACTCTATGTGAAAAATGATTGCTTCGCAAAAGCAGATAAAGAAAGCACATAAAATATTTTTGGTTTTTTTCTTTATAACTCAAAAGGACTAGTAAGAACAAATGTTATGAAACAAAACACATGGATAGTCAAAAGCCAAACCATACATATGTGTTCCAGTGATGAGTAGTGAAAGAAAAGGAAAATAAATGATCTAACATGTTAGTAAGTTAACGCTATGTATCCAGACATCTGTATGATAGAGAATATCCAACCACTTTGTCCAAGAGGGAAACCTGAAATGAACCTTAAGATTGTTCCAAATAAATGCGAAACAATGTGCTGGAAACTGAGTTTCAATAACATAACGTATGATACAAATAGTCGCAGTGATCTTATGATTTACAAGCAATTACAGTGAGATAAATCTTATAGTAAGAACTTTGTATTTAAACATTCAACAAAGAATTAAAGATAATCCTCATCATTTTAGTTGAATAGATGATCACCCTATATAATATATGAAGCATCACATATGGACAACATTTACACAAGAATTATTCCAACAACACAATAGATGATGAAGACTAAAGTTGTCGATAACCTATTGTCATATTAGAATAAACATAACTTAAACAAAGACACCATCCACAAGAAGCTAAAGCTGTAATGTGTACTGTTGTTTCATTAAAGTCTGCAAATTAATCGTCCACCTTCAGCACCAGGCTAAGATGATCTTGATTGCAAAAAATTACAAGTATTTAAAGAGTTTAGAAAAGCTAAACCTCCCATCTTGTGGGATAAGATCAAATCTTTAAAAATGATTTATTAACTACAAAATAGAGGGTGATGTAACCACTCCATATCACACTATATCTCTCAAAACTGAGACAATCTTCTTTTTGTTTCCCCAAAAAAAGGCCAAAGAAATGGCTAATAGGCTCAACAATAATCCATATCATCATATGATCATCAGTTACTTGATATCCTGAGAGGAAAAAAGAAACAAAGGAGTTTAGATATTATTAAAACCAATAATTACCACAAATTCGAATGAAGATGAACTGGCTACAGAATTAGCTGATTCTGTAGCTAATTTTATTTCAACAACAAAAATCTAATTAAATCTATAAAAATAGGAAAAATGAATAAAATACAACTAAGGCAATCAAATAAATCGTTACCTTATAACTGCATGCTAAATTTGATTCATAGAATCTCAGAATTGACCATTGTTGTAACACTCTCAATATTCTCAACTATTATATTCCCAGTCCTTTTCAAATGCTTAACCTGACTTTGACCACTGGACTTTAACCTATAATTTTCATCCTTTAATGAGTCGATCTGAGTAGTGAGGGTTTTGATTCACAATTGAAGAGTAGGTATGCTTGCCTAATACTTGTCAATCCAAAACAAACAAACTTCACACTGTGGATCTGTGGTAGTTGTTTGATGTCCACGACTATGTGTCAGAACATCTCCACTGATGCTTGTGGGTTTTTTACCGAATTTAATCACTAGAAAACCTTATTATGTCTCAGGCATGGTGTAAGGTTATCCACATAGTCAAATTTTTGACTATTTGGAAGGGTTTCCACTGGGGATTTTATGTTAAGATTAGGCCAGACAAATTAATTCATGCACAAAAATTTCTGAAATCTCAGAACTAACATCTTGTTGCCCACGTAAAAATGGTCGAGCATTGCCTCATGATGAGGGTTTTCATTCAAAGGGTATGGCATGTGAAGAGATGTTTCCCTATGAGAGGTTTACCTAGAACTGTGGGAATGTATGTAAAAATAAAATAAAACAAAACGCTTATATTAACTGAAACATGAATTCTGAGAAATTTACCTCCAAAGGTCGAGGAATATCTCTGAAAGGATCCAGTTTCTGGGGAAACGACCCGCAATAAAGGTAAAAGATCCCATTTTCATTCTGTGTTCTCAAGGGTTTGTTCTAATTCATCACGCTTTTCTCAGAATCTCTCCCGCAAATCCGTGTCTCCAGCAAGCAAAAATGGGATTAAACTCTGCTATGTAATAACAAATGTGTGAAACTTCAGGGCTATTCGGATCTACTTGGACGAAAGGGGCCATAAAGGTTCAATAGACCAACAATCACGAAAGTAGAAAGAGAGCACTGTAAGAATGAAGGGTTTCGAAAACAGAAGAGCCCAATGCAAGAACCAAAGAAACAAAACCCACGCGCGAATTAAATGAAAGAATACTTGGTTTCATAAGAGAATTGGGTGTTTTGTGTAATGAATCGCTGAGGGTACATGATAAATCTCGAGACTTAAATCAAAATGATGGACATGTCGTTTTCAAACTTCCACTATCAACATAGTACAAAATGCGACCAGATGCGTTTAAATATTATCACTGTGCAAAGGGTGAAGTTACTCATCGTAAGGTTAAGATAAGAGGTGTTTAACCAATCACAACATAGCGACCATAGAAGGATTTACCAAGAATCATTCATGGAAAAAACTCATAGCCTAAGATCAATCGATTCTCAGTGTATCATTTAAATGTCCAGAGTAGACCTTATAACAATGAGCAATTTAAAACAACCATTTTATTGAAATGAGTTAGGCCTTAAAGGAAGATATCATCCTTAAAAAGGTTTGTATGATCATTAGTTTTCCTAGGGAAATAAGCTTTAAAATCAAATGCAATAAATTCATAAGTTTCAATGATTCGTTCATGCTTTCAGTCATGAACGAAGCATGAAAATGAGAACTAGGAAAAATAAAAACCTTTTATAGCCCAAGACTCGTCTTTCAAGTAGCAATGTTCATATGTTTAAGCAGAGGCAGCAACAAAATTTATGATTCGTTGCTTTAAGAATTGAAAATATTGTGGGGATACCAACAATGGCGACTTGCTGGGAGAAGAAAATATCTCTGTATCACCGACGAGTTCAGGTTAGGATTGTTAGAATGATTGCATATCAAAGAAGAACCGAAGGACATCAATCATCTCGACAATCATTACACTATCCAACTTCAGATATCTTTCCATTAAAATGAAATCTGGTGACAAAATTTTAAAAAGGAGAGCCATGATGTTCAAGTCAATGGCTCTGATACTGTTGACAGGGCCACTGCTGCCAACAGACATCCATAGCCTCGGAAGGGATGTCAATTAACCCACTCTGATGCCTCTATTCTGTCAAATAAATTTCAATTCAACATGAAGGATGCTTATGACCAATATCCAAATTTATACTTGAGAATTTTTCTTGAACCCGACATTGCTTCGCTTCTAGCGGGCCTGTTCAGTACCCCGATGAAGTTGTCTTGGAATCATGCATGCATTTACCCGCTGCTAGTAGACCTGTTCAGTATCCCGACGGGTTTACAAACACTTCCCACAACTCTTGAGAAATTATTCACAATCTGATATAAATTTAAAGACATTCAAAAGAGTGGGGTGACGCTGAAAATTCCAGTTTTTACAAGACTTGTTATTTTCCAGACTTTTAATTTTCGCTTGATAACCTTCATTATGGTCTGAAAATAGTTTCCTGATGAAAATAATTTTTCGAGGACAGGAAGGCATCCTTGAGTTTCTTTCTTAAAAGCAGGGACATCGTAAAGAGATTTTAATGATAGTCGTGTTTGCTCATAATTGCAAAGTGAAACCATGAAATCAATTCTGAACAGAAAAACCTTTTTAACTAGTCTGCGTTTTAGGAAATTACAACAGTTGACACTTTGACAGTCCTTGACAACTGTTTTAAGATGAAGAATTCTATTTTTCCCTCCTTGAACCAAAAGGTGACATAGGCATGGTTTAACTAGAAAGCAATGAAAACAAACAAAATGAAAAGAACCAAAAACCAGAAAATATATAAAAAAAAAATAAAAAAATACAAAGATGGATCTGAAAACATCATGCAAAAAATCTCTTGGGAGACTGAAAGAAAATAGAAAAATCATGATTGATGTGAATGAAGTCCTACTCGTGATACCTTGGGTCAGGGTTGAATTTACAGTTCGGATTTATTTATCTCTTTACTCTCCATTTAATATTTTCATGACGATACTGCGTTTTTTTAAAAGAAATGTTCAACAAAACGTAGAGAGAAAATGATCAAGCAGACTTCCCTGACAACAGTCATATTATGGTTCTCTTGGTGCACCCACTTGTTCTCATGAATACATTATTAAAAAGAGAAACTGTGAGGAATCAAACTAAAAGAAAACCTTCTCCTAAACCTACCTTAACAACTAAACAAATCAGAATACTACGTGAAGTCATGCTTCCAATGTAGCCATCGGAGTAACTCCAATCATGCAATGGAAACAAAATCGAACATTACTAACAAGAATGGTAATATATCAAAAAATGACAGAAATATATCACACTTGCCTTCATAATCATCATTTAAAAGAAAAGTAAGCATGATCTTACCATTCCCTTGAATATTCTTACTCCATTGAATATTTAAAGGTTCTTACTCCATTGATGTCCACTGGGACATGCTCTAATCATCCAAATGGGCTGACAACTTGTTGATTAGCCATGTGAAGACTGATAGGGGAATATATCAGCTTAGGTTTTCCCATCAGTGCCCAAGTCTACTTCGTCATGACATTGACCTCCGACCCTAAGTCGAGGACCACATAGTCTATCTCATACTCTCCTATCTGAGCATTCAAGTGTAATTCTTTATTTGTCCTTCTCCTTTTTCCAATTTGGTACACTACTCTATTTAGTAAGGGGCCCATATTTCCTAGCTCATACTCCTTGATTAAATCTTGTAATTCTTGTACAACACCCTTATCTTGAATCAACTTAACACAAGTGAGCAAAAAATCCATGAGTTTGCTTACCTCTTTCCCTTCTGTTGGCGATGCAGACGGATCAAACGCCTGATGCATGCCAAATTATTTGATTTTTGGTTGTCTCTTTGATAAAGATCCTTGACCTCTTTTGAAATCTTTTATTTCCTCCTCGAATATCTGTCTTTGTTTCTTAGCATAAGACATTGGGGTCTTTTCTGTAGATTTCCTGACTCCGTGGTCATTTTCAATCTTTCCTTGGGATTTTCTATCTTCTCCTGTAGTAACGCCTCCTCGAGTGATAATAGTGACTCTAGGGTATGCTCCATGAGGTTCAACATATATCAGTTGTACTTGTGGGTTATGCTGAGGTCATCGTCTCTCCTGCAGTTTAGCCAATAGCACATGACATTCCTCTATGACATGCTCGAAGGAGTTACAGTAACTACAGGTTGTACAAGGATTCTGACAATCCCTTGCTAAATGTCATGGCTGCGTGTAGTTGTAACACATTATTTATCCTTGACCTTAGCCCATACCTCCTCCTCGTGCTCCTCCTCTGTATCCACCATCAGAATTGAAGTTTCCTCTCCCCGAAGAGTTGTACTGCGGAGTGTTTCCTTCTTGTTGTACTTCACCTTGAATATTGTATATGTCTCTCGACCTTTCATGCATGAGATAATAAGTTCTACAATCTCGATCATTGTGCCCCACTGATTTACATAATGTACAATACAAGTTTGTGGGTGTCTGAACATACTTCTGCATGTAGTAGCGCTCACCTGGGCGATGCCTATTTCTGCATACATCGCACCAGGGTAGGTTAACTTGCTTCAAGGTGCATGGCGCCCATGAGGCCAAGTACTCATGAAATAAGTGACAATGTTCCTTATCATGGCCTTCAGATATTCATCTTACACACCAAATGTCTTCCCTTTTTTTGTTTCCTTATCTTTCTTCATATCCTTGACCTATAAAGACAAACTAGTTAGTTGGCTCATGATCTCGCTAATGCCTGAGCTAGATTCTCCCATCGGTGCTGATTCAAGCTTCATGGTGATCTCCAAAGCTTCTTCTTGTGACACAATCTTCTGCTGCATCAGAGGGACTCTTATGCGTGGTAACAATGTAGTGATGAAACATTCTTTGTTCTGTTCATCGGGGATCTAAAAAGTTAATCGATCTGTCAGGGTCTTGAATCTCTAGTCGAACTCCCAAACAGGTTCTTCTACCCTTTGTTTAATCTCTTTTAGTTCTGTAATACATTGTGAATCCGACTTAGGTTTCTTAAACTCTGCAATCAATGCATTCTTGATCTCATTTAGGGGCTTAGGTTGTGCTATTCCTTAGACAAGTTTCATGTACCAGCTCAGTGCACGGTCCCTTAGCATAGTGCTAAACTGGGTTCTCTTGATGGCTTCATCAGTGATACTTTTAATGTTCCATATGGCTTCACACAGAAACCAATGATGATCTGGATCTTCAGATCCATATCCTCTAAATATAGGGAGTCTCATTTCATCTGCCATAGAGCTGACTAGGCTTCTTGTCTGAGTAGATGCTGAGCTACTAGTAACAGTACTCTGAAGATTCTGTTGGTTCTGACTACTCTGACTGCTAAGTATTTTTGGGACAACAGGAAGATTAATGTTACTTACTTCAGTAGTTTGCGTAATTCTTGAGTTTTCTGGCTCACTTTGGTGCATTTGTTTAGCTTCCCCTTCTTTTGTTCTGGTGGGCTCTGGATGCTCTTCGTCGGTTAGATCTACCTCTTCTCCGCTGTAGAAACCCTCTTCTCTGAAGTTTTACTTAAACAAGTTCTCAAGGTGAACCCCTCAAAATACTTTTCCACTATGCATATGTCCTGTTTCTGTGTCGTTGTTGCTGTTTGAGATCTTGAACATTAACATTTTTTGGTTCGACCAATCTACTCTATCTTCAAGATGTGGTTTTGATGTAAGAGCATCTTGATTCTTAGCTTCAGAAAGTGCAAAAAGTTTCCTCTGGGTCCTTTGAAAAAGTATCTCTCGGCTTGGCTATATGATTCTGTTATGTCAATAACAAACTCAGTGATATACCCTCCAATGGTACTATCAAACCAATGATCTACTGCTCTGGATACATCGTTGTCAATTCTCTTGACCTTCTGGATCAACGTCGGTGTCCAAACCACAAAAGGTCTAGATCTGATCTCAAAATGTGTGTCATCTAACCTAGCCAACCACTCGTGTAGCTCCTGATGGATTCCTCCAAAGAAGATCTCGTGAATGTCGGTGAAGATGTATATTTGTAGCCAATCTTCAGTACTCAGTTTAGGGTTCTTGTTCTGGGCTTCAACGAAATCCTTCTCTTGATCCTCTATGCACTTCTGAATCTCTTTTTTTGATGGGAACCACCTTGACATTCCCTTAAAAAGATTCAAGTCCCGACAACGGAACCGTTTGTTGGCATAGGGGTAGACCCAAGGTTCACTCCAAGAGCATACCAACAAGCCCTAGCTACTGGCCCTTTTGGAAACACCTGCGAAGCAGATGCAGTCTCACCTGAAGCAACGATGAGGGGGTTGCAGGATAGAGATTTCTAGAACCAGGGGAATATCAAGGGGATCTTGTATAACAACAATCAAGGTATTCATATATCATTTACCAACGAAATATACTCTATGAAGCTATATATCTTGATTTAACACAATAATGAAAATAATAGTATAATAAAGGCATAGATCAAAGCATTAATTACTCACACAACACAAGATGTACGTGGTTCACCCTCTCTCTAGGGCTACGTCCACAAAACAATGCTTATGATATATTAAGATAAAGCTTACAGTTCTGATCTGCACTCTTGGCCAACAGATCCTCTCTCTCCTTCTATATTTCTCTCCCCCCTCTTGTGCACCCAGCTGAAGATCTTACAATACCAGAACACTTCAACACTTCTCTCTCACAATACAATGACCTCTCACCACAACAATAGAGATAAATCAATAATAATATCATACCCCTGCGACCCAGGTCCTCTTGACCTTTATTTATACAATACAATACCTCACCGACAACCTTAGGCTGAAACTTAGGTGTCAAAACCTTAATTACCAAAACCCTAGGTGTCTAAACCCTAGGTCAACTTGATTCATTTTTTCCGGACTTCGCCAACCTGTCTTTCCTTCCTTCTCGTGCAGTGCTCCAAAGAATCCAATGGTGGATTTTTCCACTTCCTGAGTCATCCTCGGTCCATCTTCCTTGCTGATCTGTGATCCTCAATCTCCTCATCTGTTAGGGTCCTAACCCGCACATAGGTAGATCAATATATTCGGATGTAATAAAGGTCAATATTAATAAGGCCTTTCAATAAAATAGAATAAGGCGGATGTAATAAGACCTAGTAGAAGCTTTCACTTCTAGAAGGATCTTCCTCTAGATGCTTCTCTTGATAGACATATTTAGTATAAATAAGGGTCGAGGGTATGAAAACCCTAGCTTGGAGATTATTGTAACAGAGCTCTGCTCGACTGGAGGTTGCCCCCTCGAAGAGGCCCGTGAACATTGCTTTCTGAATCAAAGTGCTATTTTTGTTGTTATTCTTATATCATTTATGTGTTATTGTGGAGATTATGCTGGCTATTTTACTATTATTCTGCCATTTCTAGCATTTTATTTATGTTCTGCATACTTTTTATATCTGGTATATTACAAGTGGTATTAGAGCACTTTCCTTGGCAGAAATTGTGGGAATTTTTTTTTCCAGGGTAAAGACGTATTATGGCGTCTTTAAGCCACAAAGATCTGTCGTTACGTGCATAAACCCGCAGTTGAGGGATTCATACACGCAGGAAATACAAGTGGTTCTTAAGCGCACATTTGTTGGCCACCCTTGTAAGCCCTGGTTGTACCCCTTCGAGTGGTAGCGTATCAGACAACACCTGTGTACGGATCAACCTAGATTTCCTGAAGCCCTCTTTAGATAAACCGATCGGTTGCCTGACTTCTATAGTGCCACCGAGAACAACACTCGAGAAGATACTCTCTAGTACCTGGGTAGTCAGGTAGTACGACTAAGTGTACGGTCTATGCTCCTTAGTTAGTGCCCTGAGATATTGGGCCGAGTACTATTGTTGGACCCCACATGTATATCAAAGAGATATAGCACAGAACAAACCCTTGTCTGAAGAACCCTTGAATACCTAACCTTTGGGGGACAGAAACATAAACAAATTAAAACAGACAAGATCTATTGCCACACAACTGTGTTCAGGTTGCCACGTAAATACACATTTCTTTTTGGTTAAGCATTTGGGGATTTCAGTGCTGTAGTATTCTTTAGATCGGAGTATAACTCCGCAGATG
>SNQJ01S0018562.1:82850-102076 GCA_010110895.2 Picea sitchensis
TTTCCACATCTCAAGCCTTGAGGACAAGGTTGTTTTTAAGGGGGTGGACATGTTAGGGTCCTAACCCGCACATAGGTAGATCAATATATTTGGATGTAATAAAGGTCAATATTAATAAGGCCTTTCAATAAAATAGAATAAGGTGGATGTAAGAAGACCTAATAGAAGCATTCGCTTCTAGAAGGATCTTCCTCTAGATGCTTCTCTTGATAGACATATTTAGTATAAATAAGGGTCGAGGGTATGAAAACCCTAGATTGGAGATTATTGTAACAGAGCAATGCTCGACTGGAGGTTGCCCCCTCGAATAGGTCCGTGAACATTGTTTTCTGAATCAAAGTGCTATTTATGTTGTTATTCTTATATCATTTCTATGTTATTGTGGAGATTATGCTAGTTATATTACTGTTATTCTGCCATTTCTAGCATTTTATTTCTGGTCTGCATACTTTCTATATCTGGTAGATTACATCATCCAACGAATTGATTTTCCACACTTAGCTACATATTTTCTGCTCTTTTTCTCACTTCGACCCAGTGACAGTCACTATGTCTCCCGCGAAGTTCATTTTTTACCTTTTCTTCCTTGTTCTCTGTTTCCTTTCATAACCAAGGGCCAACACAGTTTCATCTCTTTGATCCCTCACATACCGCAGAGTGTCCGACACTACGTGGAGCTCTAAGTGTACTATTCTTTGTTGTAGATGTTGGATATATTCCGCGAGCTGCTCTACTTGATGCTCGACTCGGTCTTCTGCCTTTGGCTCCAAGCTCGTCACAAAGAAGAGTGTTCTATTGAATGATTCTTTCACTTCAAGCTGCTCTTCCATCAACTGTTCCTTTTCTTGCTGAATTTGTGCTTTCTCCTTTTCAAAATTCATTTAGAGAGAAACCTTCTCCTTCTTTCCAAGTAGACGTTGTTCTACAAGTACTTCTTGCCCTTGCTTCGAGGCCTGGGTGGATTTTCCAGTTTCTTCTTGTGCGTGATGAAGGTGAGCTTCGGTTGCATCATCTAGTCGGTGAAGTTGGGCTGGCTCATCTCCCAACTCTGGTTCTCCCAATTGCAGGGGTGCAGTGGACACTGCATGACTGGAATGAAGGGCTTGCTATACCCCTCAGAGTTTGACCTCGATTCTGTCGTACATCTCCTCCTGCTTGGATTCTTATTTCTGCAAGATTTCTTGTGAGGCGTTGTTTATAGCTGCAATGATGAAGTCAAAATCATCGACAGTGAGCACAGTATTCATCTTAGTCACGGTGGCTCTGGATTTCTTCCAGGAAGAGGTTTTTGGGGGATAAACCTTCCTCTTCTTCAAAGGATCAGCCTCATCTCTAGGCGGTGTTGCTTCGCCTTGCTTCTGCTCATCTTCTTTGCCATTGATATCTTCTACCTCATCATCACCCCCTCAGTTAGGTGATGCTGAAGTAGTCTTTTCTGAGGCATTTCTTAAGTCTTGGACTTCTTCGGTTTTCTTCCTTCTGATGGTTCCGGGTGTGTCATGTTCTATGTGAGCATCCTCCTGGCTATCAAGTAAAAGATCAGACATCTCTGCAAGGTCAATGGGGATAAGGAAGTTGACTGACCATTCCTTAGTTATCTCCTTAAGTTCCTCTTCGGTGATATTGTAATATGACTGAAGCTCCTCCTTATGTTCGTCTGCTCGTGCAGTAATATAGATGAAGTGCCAATCTGCACGAAACTTGATGAGGGGTCGGAAGCACTGTAGGGTGTTTGGCGTCATGCGAGGTTTGACTTCGATACCCATCTTCAGCTGGAGGTAGTATGTGTGAAATACAATGTTTGACTACCACTATTTCCCCATATCGCTCGAGTACCAGAGCGTGGTTAACTTCACAACAAGCGGCTCAAACGACTCAATGTCCAGGAAGGTCACACTTTCCGGCATCTCCGAAGAAACAAACGCAATGAGGATAAGGTGCCAACTAAAGTGGAACTCGTAGCCCTGATCCTGTGCTTCGTGACAGTCTAATTCTAGCTAATTCACTAGGTACTTCACCCAGTTCATCTATACACCTTCCACGCATTTCCCCGCAAGGTCAACAACAAAGCTTATGACCTGCGTGGGTCTGTTCTTTCATACTGGATTCCTTGCAATTAACTAACATGCTAGGCACACTATGCCATTCTGGATGGAGGATACCTTGTAGCCTTGTGTCCCCTTCTCAACATCGTCGTATGTATCCTTGATCTTTTTTGCTAACGCGCGATTTGTGGTTTTCCTTGGATAGAAGTCCTACGGGTTAGGTCCTTGCATACTCAATCCGGTGATCCTATGGATCAACTTCGGATTGACTATGATATGATGGTCTAGCCATAAGTAGCCACCATGGTAACATGAAAGTAGGAGCTTGACACATACGTTAACTTCCTAGTGCCTTCCAAAGGGTGGTATTTTCATTACGTTCAACAGGGTGGACTGCATGAGGTTCATCGTCCATAACTAGGGGATTATTTTTGAGTTCTTGCCCTTCGTCCTGGTCAAGTATTTATATGGGGTAAGCATACTATGGTTCTTGCAATCCCCTAAGTTGAAGTCGTTGAACTTCAACATTGCAATCTTGTCCTGCTGCACTCAAACTGTGCGTATCCCCTTCGAGAGGTATGCAGTAACCATGGTGTACTCAAAATATCTCGGCACACTATCACGGCTCACCGTGCCAGCCAGAGGTGGGATGTAGTCAGGTAAGATGGTTGGGATTAGCTTCACATTTGCTAGGTCATCTCTATGCTTGGTTCTCTTTTCCGTTGCTAGTCGGGATGGTCCGGATCCGTGAGCGGTCGACAAAGAAGCTTGCACTCCTCTCATCGAGGACGCTTGAATACTTGCAAAAATTACTTTCTTGGCCATGATATCGATGAGAACTTATTCAACAATTTTCTCTGTGGTGCTGAGCTCATCCAACATACATGCTTAGATTGGATGGATGAATGAGTGCGCAAAACAATAGAACTGGTGTCAATCTTACTAATCACAATGTAGTAGCAATGAGTTCTCTCTGATACAATTCGCAAAAGTGTTCTTGGTGCAACAGTCGACAGAATAAATAGACAACAATGTAACAGATCTTTCCAATGGAAAAGATACCTTCATTAATTCAGTTATGTCTATTACAACGCGGTCCCAATGGTATGATGGCGATCTTTCTGACCATAAATGCCTTTCTATCCATTTAGGGTATCGGTCTAACGATTATACTGTTCCCAACAAATATATTTCTTTGCCATGGTGAAGTGCCATGTGACGCTGTTATGATATCCCGACGAAGTTCCAGTTTTGCAAAATTTTCTTTTGTGAAGTTCCCTCTGGAACCGTCTGTAACTTTTTGATCTTTTCTCTCTTCTTACTTAGTTTTCTAGCCTTCTTTCCAGTGAGCTTCGTCTCAGTATTACTCTTTCCATTCTGATTCTTATCTCCTTTTGGCATAGTAACTTCGCGATGTTGATATTCTTACCTCAGATTCAGGGGAAATACTTCTTCTTTATCTGGGGTAGGTGCTTCAGTCTTTTGTGAGTCTTCTTGTGTTCTTACAATGTCGACATCCAAGTCTCTGGTTTTAAATAGCTTCGATCTATTCTCCTGTTCTACAATCAAGTGTGTGATCTTCCTGGTCATGAAATATTTTAATTCCCGTTTCTTCTTCTCTAGGACTTCTTCTTCTTTCCTTCTGGCCTGATCCCTCTCAATCCAAGGTTTTCCTAGTAATATAACAAACGGGGTGTTGTTTTCAATAAATTTAACAACTTCAAATTCTTCCTCTGTCGAAGTTCCATGAGCCCTCATAGATATTTGGGTGATTTTTCCACATAGTTTTATCATCTTTCCTCTAAATAATCCTATTCCCCCTAATGAAGGAATCATAGCAGGATTTCCTAAGGTTTCCCAAGTTCTTTCTGTTATAATATTCACCCGTGTTTCTTCATCCAGAAAACAGTCTATGTCGAAGTCTCCTATTCTTGCTTCTATGTATTCTTTTTCTTTGAATATCTTTGATAAGTTGATATCTCGGTGGTCATTTAGGGTTTCTTTCGTTTGTAGTAATACAGTCTCTGATTCTTTCTGGGGTTCTTCCATGGTCTTGGTGTCTTGACCTTTCTTAGGGTCTTCCATGGTCTTGGTGTCTTGACCTTTCTTAGGGTATTCTTGGCTCATATTCATTCTTTCAACCTTAGCAATCATTCTAGGGCAATCCAGAACTTCATGATCAACAACTTTACAACAAAGAAAATTAGGTCTTCTACCAGGTCATTCCTTAGCAATATGTCCCGGTCTTTTGCAACTGTAACAAAGATTTAATCCTCTCTTTATTTTAAATGATCCCCAACCCTTCCTGTACTGCGCATTAGAAGCATAGTAGCTAACTTGCAAAAAATTCTTTCTAGGATCCTGTATCCATTTGTTAGTCCAAACATTCTTTCTATGCATAGGTATAACATATCTTTCATTATTTCTATCGGATCTACTCATATCAAACCTCTTTTCTTCTAGTTGTGCCCTATTTTTCAGGCTAGGACAAAATTTATCAAACATACCTAGATCCATATTCTTGAAACACAAATTTCCACTTATCTTACTTTGAGTAGAGCACAAAGCTTCCAGATCTAAAACTTTTCAATATTCTTACCTCTATCAGAGCACAAAGTGTTCATATCTTACCTCTTTTCTTCAGATCATACTTCTTTTCTTAGCAAAAAGCTTCGCATATTGAGTAGAATACTGCGTACTAGAGAGACATATCTACGCGCAGAGCTTTCACAATTTCAGGTCAAATCTTCGCACAAAGCTTCTCTTTCCTTAGCTCCCAGCAATAACATTTTTATTCCTAGCAAAAAAACCATTTGTTGGCACAGGGGAAGACCCAGGATTCAACGCTACAACAACACACCAACAAAACCCTAACTACCGACCCTTTCGGCAACACCTGCGAAGCAAATGAAGTCTCACCCGAGGTAGAGGTAGGGGTGGTTTCAGGACTCTAGTGCCTGCAACCTTAGTTGGGACACAGATTTGTGATTGCAACACCTTACATATCACTTAATAGTTATAGTTTAGTAGTATTCAATATTTGTCTACAGTGCAAATACACCCTGATTACAACACATCGCAGTATTCAACAAGATTCAACAAATCCAAGCACTAAGCATACAAATAGAGATCAGATCTAGCATTCATTCACATTATTCAACATCAACAAATCTATCTATCATTCATCTATATCAAATCACTAAGCAAGTAAATAAATAAACACATTAACGCACCACACAAAGCATTCATAACACAGGATGTATGTGGTTCACCCCCACCCTGGGGCTACATCCACCAACTCTTCGTCTTATTTATTAGCTTTCTTTAACCTTATTACATGCACAAAGCCTTCAGATCAACTTCATAGAGGACGGGAGATTTGCGCACTCTTCGCTAGATCCTCTTTCCCTAAGCTAGGTTACAGTACAAATCCTACATACAGTCCCTTACAACCACTTGCACTTAGCCTTGCAGACATACACAAAGCACTTACAACTGTTACTTGCACTTAGCACCACTTACAACTGGCTTTTCATTTTCACTTAGCCATTCATACTCACTTAGCACTTAGCACACCGACCTACTAGGTCTACTTCTTACATCACCTAGCTACTTATTTATACATTAAAAAATCAGGCCTAAACATGGGTAAACCCATGGGCCAACATCTCCATGCCCGTTACATAATCCCAAATCCAAAAAATCCCTAAAAGGGGCTGAGATCCCATGATCTCCGCTTCGTCTTGCACTCTGCCTTTGACAGCCTGTCGAAGTCCCAAAAATAGGTCCAACATGACCAAGGATCCTCAAAACTTGTTCAAGGGCCAACAACAAGACCACTATAAAAGGAGTTAACCCCTTTGGACTTGACCTTTGATCTAAGGAGGTAGTAGAACATTACAAAATTAAAATACATAAGGGAATCCGATGATATTGGGGAGCCTATCAAATTAGGATATTGATAGCAAGGCATGTGAGAGGAATGCATTGGATTGGAGACATGACAGAGCGGAATATCCGCATAATAAGGCTCCATCATTTGTCTCACAGAAGAATCCAAAAAGGGGGGATGATGTTCAACTGACTTTAAACGAATCTATGGAGGAGGAGATCCTGAGCAATGACGAGGACTAAAATTAACTTTATTTCACCGATTTGAGGAAAGAGAGATGAATCTCTTACTTTCCACAATGATGCTTGGATATTTTAGAAGCACAAATTCATATGGATTACCGCCCTAATAATTTTTCTCACAATGGGAATCAACATGGTTTTCCCATCCTCTTACGTTGTCATTTTTATCTTGACTGATTCTGCATTTCCAAATATTTTTGAAAGGGGGGAGAATTAGATGCAGGTCTTCGACACTGAGACAAGAGGTGTCCGACCTCATGACACCCATAACAACGAAATGGGATTCTCTAGTAATCAACACGTTGTTTCCATGAAAATCATGCGTAAACCAAATCTATTTCACTCACTAAACCTACACCTGGATCTACTTCAATTTGTAACGAGGCTCAATGCCTATCCGTTTTTGCCTCCCATTTTGGTTCAAGGCTAAAGAAAGACCCGAGATTATTAGATATTTCATTTATCATGTCCTCTTGCCAAAAGATCAATGGTAAGTTGGGTAAGATTGCCCATATTTTTGCAGGGGCTAAAGGGTCATGCGCCAGATCAAAATTTACTACCCACACTTTTAGAGTGAGTCTAGAGGGACCCAACCCCACTCTAATTATGTTATGAGGAAAATATCTCCATGGAATGGGGTAAACCACAACAGACGAAAATGACTACAGAAATCAACTATAATGTCAAGTATGCTATATAAACAAATATGCTAACAAGACAAGATAAATAGCCTACCTCGTCCAGACGTTTGATGAAGTCCACCGTTGAGCACTTAACTCAAAGAAATACACCTGAAACTTGTCCTCGACAACCAAGAAACACAAGAATATCATGATAATATATAAATTTAGCACATTCAATAGCATAATCCATCAATATTCATAAGATATATGCCCATGGAATAACAATTCAAATATTTGCAAGACATTAATTGGACAAGAAAATAGTATTTCTATTAAAATGTAATCAACAGAAGTGTATGAATGAAAAACTTCCATGTTAGCATGGTTCGAAATAGAGAAACTAAGTCCCTTCCAGCTGGTCCTCCACCAAAGGAAAGCTCATATAAGAGAGACAATGAGGTTCTCCATCAAGTAGGGAAGAGCTTGGGGGCTGAACAATGTGTTCAGACTTAAAAGGATAAAGGGATGCAGATTCAATATGAAGTGAACAAGTTCTCTAGAGTAACTTTTCTCTCAAAGTTGAATTCTTCTCCTCTTTTCCAAAACTTGGATATGGCCCATTTATAGCCTTCAAATGGAACTAAAGGGATGAGTCAGAATGTTTCCAGTATATGAAAGGTCAAGGATCATGGATCTCGTGGCTTGACATGGAAAACCGACACCATTTTTTTAATTTTGGGCACAAAACTTGATGTATGTGGAATATAATGGTGCAACCTACATATACCCATGATGTATAATTGTTAGGGAACTTATATGTGGAAAAATATTATTTTTATCTCTAGGAACTGCAAAAAGGGACTTCAAGTTTGCATAGGGAAATGGAAAAAGCCTTCTGAGGAAATTTACATAAGGTGAGAAAAATATTGCTATAACAGATGCCTCCTAATGTGTGAGGTTAGAGGAGTATCTATGATGGCCTAAATACATTATAATACCCAAAAGTGGAGTAATGGAGACCCAACTGGATGAACTAGTTGCTCATGAGAATATTATAATATGTACTAAATTTGCACACATGGTTGCCAATTTGAATTACACTGCAGATCCATGTGAAAATATACCAAACAACTCTTCATGGCCATGAATAGGGAATACAAAGGTGGCCACATGCCATAGGATATCATAGTCACGAACAAGGCTCAATAAAACTAGTCTCAAAATCAGTCTGAAGATATCTATATACAATGGAGTACAATATGATCTCCCATGGTCACCGAAGTCACATAGGTACTGGTCCAATGAAATATAAAAACAACTGAGGAAAGTTGCGACTATGAATTGATGTCTTCAAGTATTCTACATGATCTGCCAAAGTTGAAAGTCTACATCATGTGAATAAAGGAGTGGAGGTTGAAGACAATGAGACTCCGTTTGATTACTGGTAATTAAGGTATACCGTTAACAAACATGAGACAACCTACCAATAATGAAAGTAGGTATCAAGGCATCGAGTACATTCTTACAAGTGTGAATAAAGGTGTTGAGGTTGAACACTTGAATAATCCATTGATCATGAGACATTGATGTATTCCCAATTGTCGATGGCGAGAGAATCTGCCACTAATGACTGCAAACCTATAGGTACTCATAGGACTCTAGGCCTCATTTCCAGAATAGATGGGCTAAAGTCGATGGAAGGAGACCCGATGAAAGAAGAGAATCAAGGCATCTCTCATCATTCAAAATGAGGTACAAAGCAATATCTTGATGATTTGGAGGAATTCAGACGAAGAACATGTTCATGAACCAACGATCTTGTGCGTCTTTCGCATGCGCTAGATGCAAGTGGTACATAAAAAAGAAGCTTTGAATAACATCCAATAAGGAAAACTAATGACAAATGTGAGGAAACCACCAATAAGGTTAATGGAATCCAAGACACTACATGAATCCCAATGTGTGAATAGATTTCTTACTGTCAAACACGAGGGAAACTCCCCATTCAATGACCAATGATGAAATGTCGACTGGTGGGTTCAAGGTTACCTACCAATGATGAAAGTAGGAACAAGGTGCATGATATGACTACAAATTCATGTAAATCTGAGACACACTGAGGGTATGGCCGACATGCAAAGTCAAGAGTTCTGAGGAATGGCTGATAGACATCCTTTGAAAAAGAGCATGAGAGATATGGAAGACTCTGGTAGCATAGAATTGATGATGAAACTTTGTGATGCAGGAGGCACCAATCAAATTCTCCATAGCAACTAGAAGAGTAACCAGTCGGGGGAGTAAACTCTAAGTAACGATCTCAACTTCCTAAGGTCATGCTAAACCCAAAATTTTGATGACAAGTGGACTCAAAAGTTTGTGCTCTGTTCAAAGGCGACATGATTGCTGCCAATATAAGATAATATTATTTTCCCACCCGTCTTTTTTTTGTTTTTTCATAGTCAACAGAATGCTATGATATAGAGGAGGAAACAAGTGTCGCTAGTAAGAAACTAGTTCCAACAGTGGAACATACCTATGCTCGATGCAAGGAGGTGCATGCAAGATATGGACACTCAGGAGAATATTTCCTCTTGGGGTATAGGGTGTCAAGTTGCAAAGGATATAAACAAGGCTCTACTTGGTTGATGATGAAAACTGCTGAGGTGATAGGCTTGTAATGCGAAAGTGAGAACCAACAATAGGCTCAATACTGCAAGAAAGAGAATGAGATGCAATTACAACTTAACGCCAAAAAATGTCTTTTTTTTCGTAAATTTAGTCTACTGGGTTTGAAAAAAGGGGTAAACTTACACCAAATAGACGTCCTTTCAAATCTAATTTACGAGTGTGAAAGAGATAAGTTCACTCGACAATATTTCACTTTTTGAGATAATCGGAAAAGAGCTTAAACCAGACTCTTTGGGAGTCCCGCTAGGTATAGGTCAACATGCTTATCAGTAAGAAATGAGGTTCAAATGCAAAGTCATATATTATATATAAGAGACTGTGTAATATGTAGCTCATGTATAAGTCCGTGGATATGGTTTTTAAAATATTACTGACTCAATAAATGATTTTAATCTTGCAGGATGGTGCTAGAGTGGAGAGAAAAAGATCATGAAGAGGTGGATGCTGCAGTGGAGAGAGATCCAAGGGCCCATGTGGCATTAAAAATATGTGGGTTGTATAAGTTTTGGGCTCTCAAAGGTATGAGGGATCGAGTGAGACTGCTCCAGATGTTAGTGAACTATTGGGATCCGGATATAGATACCTTCAACCTTGATGGGAAAACATTGAGAATTGAAATTAAGGACATATAATTTTTGATATTATTTTCGTGTCGGGGTGAGGTGGTTAACCTCAAAGCTCGGGGAGTTGGGAGTGGCATGAAAATATAGGACTACATAGCCACTCATTGCATTGTAGGGACCGAGAAGGTAGGGAGTTTCTAACTCCCGATCAGAGCGATCAACAATATAAGTCTCAAGATTGTTGTCCTAGTGTTGAAGTAGATCACGTAGTCAAACTCTTTGCATCAGGAATCAAGGCCACTTATGTTCTATTCAGTGGATTTCTTGTGACCCATAGTTTATGACTGGTGCACCTCACTGCTGGCCAACATGAAGAGCCAACTAACAGACTGCAAATTGGGTAGAAAGAGGAACTTCGGGTTCACATCTATCCTATTTAGTTTTTTCTTCAAGTAGGTTCCAGGCTTGGGACCTAGAGTCGAGATTGTTCTTCATGGACCTTGTGATCCATCCATGTCACAGTGGACCGAGGTGAGGAGGAGGCAGGGGGTGGTAGGGAACCATCACCCTACAATGACTAGTTTTTATTCTGGTGGAGTCGGTAGGTGATGGATCTGGAGGAATACCCTTATGCAAGGATTGACTTCAGAGGATATCCAGACATGCCGTTACCACCAGGTTCTACCTACAGAGATATAGGTATGCAATTGTTTTTGAATATTTCATTTTTTTATATTTTTGTAGAAGAAAACAAAAATATTTTTGGATGATGTCAAGCACTAACTAAACATGTATGTGATGCAGATGTGGGTTCGTGATGAACGAATGGACTTCCACGACACCGAAGGAGGCATCAGAGGAACGAGCCAATGAGAGGGGACGCTGATAGAGTGCTTCAAAATGTGCAGGGAAACATGTCTTGTTTGATGCAAATGATTCCCATGGTTCAGGTAGAGGATCTACCAGAGGCAATGCAACGACAGGTGGTAGGTTTACCCTATGCTTGGGTACGAGTATTTCGGCATCTCGCAAACGCCATAGTATGATATCATTACAAAGATCTGGCGCCACAGACATAGATGTTGTTATTATTGAATTGATCAGACGTATATGTATTTTGAGGGTGTGAGCCCCAATTTTGTAATATAACACCATATTTTTGGAGATATGAAATATATATAAAAACATTGGTCTTCATATTTACTTATATTACAATGTGTACATTGATGAAAGTGTTTTCTTTGCTTTAGTTATGAGACAAATGTCAATCTAAAAAAAAATTAGCATATGCATCAGATACATAATTAGAACTTCTAGGTATGTGATGATAAGTAATAAAATCAAAATGTCGTTCCAAAATTTTTACCCGTAATAATCATCGGAGAAGAGTAGGATCTCGCACACGGTAACCGCCATTCAACTAACATACTACTAACTAGGAGTCCTGGCGAACTTCTAAAGAACGAATACCATGTGAAATGGCATCGCGTAAAATTTCTATAATGACACTATATTCAGACACATTATTCGTTGATGGCCCTAGGAAAACGCTACCTGAAGACACCAGTAGACCCTCGAGTGAGTAAACAACCCAAGCGATAGAAGCCAAGTTCCGTGTATGACGATTGACCCCATTTGTGAATCCTAAGTAGATCGAAGTCTTCGTTGACATCTACCAACCAAGGGAAAAATCGATAAGCAAGTTGAAGATAAAAAAAGGGGGAATATATATATACACTAAAATACATTAGTATACAAAGAGTTATTCCCAAGATTGGGGCTCAAGCGTAATATATTTTCAAGTAGAGCCCATTCTTGGGCTCAACCAACATATTCCCTTCATAATATTCTAATTCATAAGCTCCTTTTTCTAAGAAACGTCGCACGATATAGGGATTGTGCCACATGGGTTTGAACTTTCCTACCCCCCAGTGGTTCTTTGGCTTGGTCGTACAAAAGGACCAAGTCACCCTCAACGTACTACTGAGGACAGATGGACTTATCATATTGGACCTTGACACATCGTTTATTTTATTTGATAGCCGTGGAGGTGTCTCAACATTGCTCATCTAGACTCTCTAGGTGTAAAAGGCGTTGTTTGAGATCGAACGTGTCAGGTAGGAGCGTAACTGCCAATCTAAGAGAAGGGATTTCACATTCAATAGGTAGGATCGATTCCACACTGTGCACTAACTGTAAAGGAGAAAAATCAGTGAAAGTCTTAACCAAGGTTCGGTATGCCCAAAGTGTTGGATAAAGCATGATATTCCAGTAAGATTTTCTCTGGCTGACAGTTTTCTTCAAAATGGTCTTGAGAGACTTGTTCACGACCTCTACTTGTCCATTTTCCTAGTGGTAGTAAGGGGAAGAATGACCATGTCTAAACCCCAGTTTCAATGTTAATTGTTTCATCATTTAATTCTGAAAGTGACTACCATGATCAGTGACAATCTCACTCGAGATTTTGAACATGGATATAATTTGATTGAACATGAAGAATGCAACAATATTACCATCAGATTTAATTGTAGGCATGGCCTCAACCCACTTAGTAAAGTAGTCAATGGCCACGATAATGTGTTGATTCCCCCCAACCGAAGTTGGGTTTCAATCCACAAAATCCACCCCCCACTTCATGAAGGGACCGATGGTAACAACTGGATGGAGAGGGGATGGATGCGAGCGCATATTCCAAGTGAACACCTGGCATGGGTGACACTTCTTAACCGCTTTGATGCAATATTTAAAAATATGTGGCCAAGAATAACCGATTCGCAAAATTTTCTGGGTTGTCACAAGCCCAGATAGATGAACACCAAAATCCCCACTGTGACAGTCGTTTAGAAGAGACTCAGGTTCTTCATGAGTCAAGCAACGATGAATTATATTGTCTACTCCTTGGCAATACAGAGTGTTGTCGACGATGAGGTAGTTCTTATCTTGGTATCGTATACACCGTCGGTCATCTCTCGAGAGATGCTGAGGGGACTCCAAAGTTTGAATATATATGACAATATATCCATACCAGGGGTCTGACAATGAGACAAGGAAAATGTGTTCATCCACAAATGAATCAACATGAATAACATCCTCATCTCACCAAGGGAAGTCAGATATTAACTCTGCAATAACTAGAGATTTCTTGGATTTCGCAAAAGCAAAATCGAGATCAAATTATTTTATTATGACAATCCATTTATTGTATTTCCCCCATATGATACGGCTAGTAAGGACGTATTGAAATGGACTGACATCGACAACCACGATAGTTTTTCAAATCAATATATAGTTTCGTAATTGTTAAGCTGCGTGAACGAAAACCAAAACTGTGAATATTTGAGTTCAAGGCCGACTAAGTTTCAACTAAGATAGTAAATAACATGCTCATGGAGCTTGTCATCCTCCTGAACTAACACCATACCAATAGTCTCTTCGGACACAATGATATAAAGAAAGTAATCTCTATTGTAGTCTAGAGACTTCAGCAGAGGCGGCAATACCAAGTCTTTATTCAAAGCGTCAAAGGATTCATGGGCTCACTCATCTTAGATAAAATGAGTTTCCTTCTTTAAAAGATGCATGAAACCCTTAGTAATATTGACATAGTTCACTATAAACCGTCGTAAAAATTTAGCTTTCCCCTGTAAACCTTGAAGCTGATGAATAGTGTGTGGAGGAGGCAATCGAAGTATTGCGTCAACCTTTAATGGATCCACCATGATACCAGTCTTAGAGACTAAGAATCCTAGAAGATGACCTGACCTAATGCAAAATATGCATTTATAAGGGTTTAAACGGATGCAGTAATGGCGTTATATTTCAAAAACTAGTTAAAGTTGTGTAGAGTGATCCACTCTCTAATGGGAGTGAGCAGGGAGATCGTCGAGATAGGCTTCGACTATATGCTTTATATCATGAAATGTGAACTTCATAGCTTGTTGGAAGGTTTCTCTATTGTTTTTAAGGATGAAAGGCATTTTTTGGTACGCGAAAGGACCCCAAGGACAAATAAATGTCATCTTATGTTGGTCCTCGGGCTTAATCTAAATTTGGTTATACCCTGAAAATCCTTCCATAAAAGAAAAAGCTTTGCTTCCTGCATACTGATCGAGAATTTGATCAATGAAGGGTGTCAACAAGTTGTATTTAGGACATGCCTTATTCAGGTCTCAAAAATCCATGCATACATGGATGGTTCCTTGCTTTTTATTCACGGGAATGGGATTGGATACCAATTCAGTCAAGGTAATCAGGTAGATAAAGCCAACATTAAGTAGTTTTTATACCTCTTCCTTAATAGCAGGGGTCTTCCTAGGATTGACAACTCTAAGTCATTGTCGAACATGTTTAGCATATGGGTAGGTTTTAATCTCATGTTCGAAAATTCGAGGGTCGATTCCTAACATCTCTTCATATGACCAAGTGAATACAACGTGAAATTCTTTGATGAGCTCGGTGTAGATAATAATTTCTTTTGGTGAACAATCCACACTGATGTATACATTTTTAACGTTATGAAGAATATGAGAGATATCTATTGTGATAGTAGGAGAGATACTCACCATGTTTCCTTCGACATAAATACAATGCATATCAAGTGAAACTACGGTGTGATCAACTATCTCGCTTAAGTAGATCTAAAATCATCTTGTTCAATTCTAGAAATCTATGGGAGAAAATAGGAGTGATGGTGCATATCATCCCATGGTCTATTAGAACCATTCATGGCCTCTCTGATTGCTTCATCCGAGGGTAAAGTATCATCGAGGCAGTCACATGAGAAAGACGATGAAGTGGCCCATACAGGATTGAGAACATGATCCTCCTCCTCCGTCTGTGAGGTGACAAGGTCCACGTCAACAAAAGAGTCAAGAAAACCTGATACACTATCTCTACTACCAATAGTGGCATAGCCATTCCAGTATGTGTCTGACCTTCACAAGACGTAGTCGAGGAAGGTAGGGTCCAAGGATTGTTAAAATATGAAGTGCGGAAAGGAACATACCTCATTGAAAAAGAAAACTTATTGGACATGGAATAGATATGATGAACCGATGCCATGAAATCAAAGTTACTTGTAAGGGATGAATACATTTCGACATCGATATTCTTAGTTTTCGACTGAGAATTGTTGATCATGGGGATCGACGATCCAAACGATGCATTGGGACTATTATACACAAAGGAAAATTGGTTGATTGTCACGATCTTCCCATCATGAGGAGATAATAGAATATGAAAGACAAATGATACGATTGCAGTCATAGAATAAGTCCAGTTACGTCCTAGTAACAAGTTATAGTCGAGGGGAACATTAACCACCTCTACATCCACCTCTGCCATCTTCCCACCTAAATGGACTGGGAAGGAAAGAAGAATACCACGAGGGCAGAAAGAATGACTGTCAAAAGCAATCAATATGGTTGGAGATTGAGAGAGGGTCGAAGAGCCAAGGGATTTCCAACAAACCAGTGACATCATGCATGTTGCAACACCTTCATCAATAACAATACATTTGATGGTATACTTTGAGTAACCCACGTGGATTTGGAATGCCACATCATAAGGAAACTGAGGATTCACATCCGTGAAGTCAAACTTGATAACCTTAGATCCACAGGTATCTAGAGCTCCTAATGCAGCTAACAAGGCATTCCTCTATGAAGGACACATCTGGAGTACCTCCAGAGCCGACATCGTGCAAGGGGTTTGACCCAGATCCTCAATAATAGAGTAATTTTGGGCGGCTCTAGCATTAGGGTTGTGGGTAGAATGCTTGAGTACTCCTTTCAAAATATGAGGCAAGGGATCTATTTTTTCGATCTATAGAGGCATCTCCAGAGGAGGGAGAGACTCTAGACCAGGTACAATCTGTGAAGAATTGTAATCGCGAGATCGAGTGGCTACATTGACCTTAGACTTAACCATATTGATGCATAGACAATCACCATCTTGTGCCGGTGGGTTTTGACTTCCACTCGCTGCATTTATGGAATTCGAGGAGCTTGAGGCCATGTGTTGATTATGTGGAAAAGGATTGGTTAGCACAACAGGCGGTAGAGATAAAATCCTCGTAGCTTCCACAAGTTTGGGGCACAAGTGGGTAAGGTGATCATCTGTAGAAATCTTGCTGGGAAACTTCACCTTTTTCCTTTCTTTCTTGCCCTCATGAGCATTATTATTCGACTTCTCATTATTACCATTGTCCTTGGGTTTATTATTATTCTTCTCACTCTTACGATTGTTACCACATTATTTCTTTTTATTCCCTCTTGGTTACTGGTTACCATTTGGGTTGGTCGAGGATTGCATAGAATGTACATCCATCAACTGAGTGGGAGTGGAGGACATAGACGAAGTTATCCCTCCTACTGACTAGTTTAGAGACAACTCTTTCAACTAGATTTTCACCATGTCTGCAAATTTCACATTGGTAGAGCCTACAATTCCATCGGCATGAGGCCTGGGTTTTTTTCTAGGGTCATAGTTTGACCTCGGTGCGTCTGGAATAATTTCGTATAACATCCCAGACTGAGCATATATAATATCTAACTGATGGGATTTAAAAATAGCTTCTTCCTCAGATGTAACCCCGAATTTAGAAACATCCTTCGAAATATAAGGTTTTAGAGACTTAAGGAACCACTCTAGAAGGAATTCTGGAGGTATGTAGGCCTTGATCAACCTCTTTCGTCTATCCACTCTTGGATGTGATTTGAGATAAGGGTGGCTTTGTCCTGATGGAAGTCCGACATAATATCTATTCCAGCATCATAACGAACCGTGATGATGCATCATGATAGGACTAGCCAAGAGTGATGATGCATCAGGCAAATGAGCCTCAATCTCGTAATCATGACAGGACTAGCAAGGACTCTTGATCCTAAAACTATTAGAGACAACATGGATGCCAAAATGCAATAAGGATCTATCTAGGGAATCCATGTAGAGGTAGTCTCTACCACCTAATCACGACACTTATAAAACAACAAAGATGGTTCTGTGTCGCACTTCGATGGGATCGATCCTATGGAAAATCAGAAAAGAGAATGAGGTGCAAAAAGTGGAGGTGAAATCCTAACTTATATGCAAAAATTTGAAAAAAATAACTTTTACCAAAGAACCTTTCAAAGTGACCTATCTCCCAAGAAAGTTACCAAAGCAAAAGAAAAGTGCATCGTAACATCCAATAAGAAACTCAAGAACTAAATTAAATGATTTTCAAGCCAGAAAAAATGACAAAAGGGTTCAAAAAAGTGGTAAAAAGGACCAAAAAAGTCTATAAATAGAAGTTAACAGCTCAATTTTCACCATTGCAATTTGAAGATTAACCAAAAGGTAAAAAAGACCCCTTTCCTAAAAGAGTTGATTCCAGGAGCTTCAGAGGATGAAACGAACTTTCGATCATACCAAGTAAGTATAAACTCATCCCTCTTGCATTTATATTCTTCAATTATGCATTGTTTTTAGTTTTTTGGGGGGAACACTCTCCTAAAAAAGGGCGGCCCTATGTGTATGCAGGTTTTCCAAGGACAACCCGCGTACATCCACAGGAATAAAATAGTCTGCCTGTGGATGTATGCGACTCTGTCCAAAACAACCCGCATACACCCTCAAAAGCATGGAAAAATAAAATATGCAAGAGATAACTCCCCCTTTAACTTGTCATGCAACATGATGTATGTCCACTGGAGGGAGAGGGAACATGAGGAGATCAATATCTTGGTCGATGCAGACCCTGTTTCCATCACTGAATTAAAAAAATGTGGGCTATGGAAGTTCTACCAATGTCCGCTTATGAGGGAACAACCCAGGCTACTGAATGCCCAAGTGGATTACTGGCACCCAGGCGCAAAGGTGTTCATGATTGAGGGGCAGTCATTGGCTCCAATGACAAAGGATATTTATTTCTTGACTGACCTCTTGAGGAGAGGGGAACCGATCAACCTGTGCACTTTTCCTCTTGGGCCCTTCAAAATCGCCGACTACATCGGGATGCACTGTGAGGCAGACACTGAGAAAGTAGGTTCTCAAGTGCTCATCAACAAGATCACCAAACTGTCACTGAAGGTGATACTACTGCTCATTGGGCGGATCACTGGATCTGCGACCGTCCACCAGGCTTCTTGGGCGCACATGTATTGTGCTATGCAGTGCCTTGATGCACACATTTTTTACTAGAGAAGGACCATGCTTACTTGTATGAAGAGGCAACTTATAGATTTCCGTGAGCGTAGCAACAAGAAATTCGAGTTCGGTACCTTTCTATTCTTGTTCTTGTTTAAGATGGTACCCAGCCTAAGTCTGAGAGAGACAGTGTGGGAGCATGTGGCCTCCTTCTCAGTGGTGTGTAGATGGGAAACATTGCTGCCATGACAGGGGGGAGGAAGGAACATAGAGGCCTTTGATGACACATTCTTTGATTGGTGGGCATGGAACACTACTACATATTGTAAAAATTCCGACGTTTTATTTGCGGCGTTATGGACAAAATTGTCCATATTGTCGCAAAATAGAGGAAATTTATTAAAAAAAAAGTTCATGTTGCCCGATAACGTCGGTCTTGCCACGTTAACATCGGTCTTGCTACGTTAACGTCTCTCTTGCCACGTTTTCCACTGGAACATCTCTCTTGCCACGTTTGTGAAGATGTATGTCGCAATTGCCACGTTAACGTTGGTCTTGCCACATTAACGTCGGTCTTGCCACGTTTTCCACTGGAACGTCGATCTTGCCACATTTTCCACTGGCACGTCACTCTTGCCACGTTTCTGAAGATGTATGTCACAATTGCCACGTTAACGTCGGTCTTGCCACCTTAACGTCGGTCTTGCCACGTTTTCCACTGGAACGTCTCTCTTGCCACGTTTGTGAAGATGTATGTCACAATTGCCACGTTAACGTCGGTCTTGCCACATTTTCCACTGGAACGTCTCTCTTGCCACGTTTGTGAAAATGTATGTCGCAATTGCGACGTTTGCGAAACTATGTTTTCCCCTCCAACGGTCACCTTAGTATGTTCACCAAGTCAAAATACCAACGGTCACTTAGGAATTTTTTACGTCGGAATTGTGACGTTACAAAATCTATAAATATGTTGCATTTGACGGATGTTGCGACAAGTTTTCTATAATAACGACGCTTCTTACTTCTTGAAGAAGAAGTAACGAGTA
>SNQJ01S0018562.1:102086-120228 GCA_010110895.2 Picea sitchensis
AAAAAACGACGTCATGTGAAACGACGTTTGAGGGGGTCCGAGGTTTGTCGGTCTTCCGACAATAGAAAGTGGCAATTGCGTCAAACGCGCCATCGGAATTTGACCCAAATGCAGTAGTGGAAGATTACAGTGATAGAGGACTACCCCTACATTGGAATCAATGTTTCCAGAATCAATGTTTCCGGAATCAATGTTTCTAGAGGAGCGAGGAGAGATAGGTATCTGTGTTTTTAAATTTATTTTATTTTTAGATTATTTTATATATATAATTTTTAATTGCATCAGAGTATTTGAAAATTATGTATCTTTTATGTACATATGTGGGACCTGTGTGCATGACAGACTTCTTGAGGACTAGGTGATGTCCTCAACCAGAGGCAGTACCAACAACAGTCGGCGGACCAACAACCGCAAGGGGACCTCCAGCTGGAGAGGCTGAGAGAATTTTGAGACAAGTGGAGTGGAACCTCATTGCGATCACTCATGTAGTTCCCATGGCCGAGATCGAGGATCTCCCACCATCCATGCTGCCTCATGTAGTTGGGGTTCCACGAAATTGGGTCCAACTCTTCCGGCGTTTGGCAAACGTCGTCGTTCACTATAGCAGGGCCAATAGGCCCCGATATTAGATGGGATGGACTCATTGTGTGCTGAGGCCACTCTTTTTGTATATTTTTGAGGGCATAAGCCCCGTGATGTATACCAGATTATTATTTTTGAAGCGTTCACGCCCACCTATGTACTTTGAGACTTTTTGATATATATATATTTACATATTTTATGTCTTATGGATTACATTTCTTTACAAATGTATGTACATGTGTATGCGTGTGCTTCTTTTTTATGTGTGTGCAACATGCCAATCTAATATGTGATTATCTAGAGTATCTATTATTTGATTTAATCTCCTAGGAACATGGATATACATAATGTAATCAAAGCAACGTTCTAAGAGACGTACCCTAAGGAAACGTCGGTGTAAAGTAGGATCATAAATGCGATAAACCCCATTTAATTGGGACACAACCAAATGAACATCTAAGTAGACCCAGAGGTGAGAGATACCATGCGACAAAGCATCATGAAGCAACTCTATCACAACATTGTACTCGATGACATTGTTTGTGGTGTCACCTAGACAGATACCTCCGGAATATAACAACTGACCTTGAGGCATGAAAATCATCGAAGATGCGGAAGTAAGCCTCTGAGTGTGTCAGCTAGCGTCTTCCTCGAACCCAAAGATCACCTATGATTTACTTGAGATATGCCACAGTGAAAAAGATGACATAAATAACGACACGTCCATAAAACAAAAAGACAAAAAGCTAATTGTATAAGACCTATACATATGTACAAGAAGTCACCTAGGCGACAAACCTACGAGTAATACTTCTTGAGGTAGAGCCCATTTCTAGGCTCTGCGAAAGCATTTCTCTCAAAGTCAATGAGACGATAAGCACCCTTCTTTAAGACCTCTTTCACAATGAAGGTCTGAACCACATGGGTTTGAACTTTCCTGCTTCTAAGGGATCCTTATCTTGGTCATAGACTAGGACAAGGTCACCTTCGAAGAAAATCTGAGAACGAACAGACCGATCATATTGACACTTGAATCATTTCTTGTGAGCCTCATTGGCCACGACTGCATCATAGGGTTTATCATCAAGCTGCTTGAGATATAATAGGTGTTCCTTAAGTAATGAAGTGTCTGGAAATAAATCTACTTCCAACTTTAAAGACGAGATATGGCACTCTATAGGAAAGACTACTTCCAGCCCGTAAATGAGTTGAAAAGGTGAGAAATCGGTGGCAGTCTTTACAGACGTTTGATAGGCCCATAGCACTAAGTAAAACATCAAATTCCAATTTGACTTGGCAGAATTGATCGTTCGTTGTAGAATAGTCTTGAGGGACTTATTCATAGCTTCTACTTGACCATTCACTTGTGTGTAGTAGGGTGATGAATGATCTTGCCTCAACCCAAGATTTGATGTTAACTCAGACATCATTTTGTTCTGGAAGTGTCTGTCGTGGTCAGTGACAATCTCCTTCAGGATGCCAAACCTTGTTATTATCTGGTTAAAAATGAAGAGAGTTGTTGTTTCTCCATCATTATTGAACGTTGGCATAGCCTTGACCCACTTTGTGAAGTAGTCTACTACTACAATGATATAACAATGTCCCTTGGATGAGGCCGGGTGGCATGTAGTAAAATAAATCCCCCACTTGGTGAAGGGACCAACGACAATGACGGGAAATAAGGGAGCAGGATGTGCCCTCATCTTTCGAGAGAAGATCTGACACGGGTGACACTTCTTGACCGACTCAACACAATCTTTGATTAACGTATGCCAAAAGTAATCGGATCATAGAATCTTTTGGGATGTTGCCAACCCAAACAAATGACCACCACATGTTCCAGTGTGGCAGTCATTAAGAATGAGTTATGCTTCCTCATGTATAAGGCACCAACAAAGAATACAATATACACCTCAATGATACAAAGTGTCATCGAGTATGAGATAGTTTCGTTCCTGATGGCCATGTGTTGATTATGTGGAAAAGGATTGGTTAGCATAGCAGGCGGTAGAGATAAAAGCCTCGCAGCTTCCGCAAGTTTGGGGCACAAGTGGGTAAGGTGATCATCTGTAGAAATCTTGTTGGGAAACTTCACCTTTTGGCTTTATTTCTTTCCCTCACCAGCATTATTATTCAACTTCTCATTATTACTGTTGTCCTTGGGTTTATTATTATTCTTCTCACCCTTACGATTGTTACCACATCCTTTCTTTTTATTCCCTCCTGGTTGTTGGTTACCATTCGGGTTGGTCAACAATTGCATAGAATGTACATCCACTGACTGAGTGGGAGTGGAGGACATAGATGAAGTTGTCCCTCCTATAGACTATTTTAGAGACAACTCTTTCAAATGGATTTTCACCATGTCTACAAATTTCACATTGGCAGAGCCTACAATTCCATCAGCATGAGGCTGGGTTTTTGTCTAGGGTCATAGTTTGACCTCGGTGTGTCTGGAATAATTTCGTATAACATCCCAGACTGAGCATATATAATATCTAACTGATGGGATTTAAAAATAGCTTCTTCCTCAGATGTAACCACGAATGTAGAAACATCCTTCGAAATATAAGGTTGTAGAGACTTAAGGAACCACTCTAGAAGGAATTCTGGAGGTATGTAGGCCTTGATCAACCTCTTTCATCTATCCACTCTTGGATGTGATCCGAGATAAGGGTGTCTTTTTCCTGACGGAAGTCCGACAAAATATCTATTCCAACATCATAATGAACCGACAATTGGAAGTGGTTGAGGAAGACTAAAACCATCTGATTAAAATTTTTGTATGTCCCCCCTGGTAGCTCTATGTACCATTTCATTGAAACCCCTGTGAGGGTCTGTTGAAACAATATTAAATGAATAGAATCATCATTAAGGGAATTAGAAGAGCACCAAAGATGAAAATTAGTGATGTGATCACCAGGATCCTCACCAGTCTTGCATTCGAATTTTGGAATATCTGAAGGAAGCTTGGTGGGGATGGGGGGCCATGTCGGATCATGTTGCACAGGGTCATTCATTAATCTAGTCAAGTCTGGAAGACTGAGCATGGACAAAAAAGGGAGACGGGGTTGTGACATCTAGCCCCAAGCTCCCGGGAAATATTATTGTTGTGGAATCACAACCCATCCAGGGTTCTGGTATGCACCATGGCCCTATCCGAGGTTGTAATACCATCCTCCAAATTGATTC
Organism: Picea sitchensis; assembly: GCA_010110895.2. Lineage (NCBI taxonomy): Eukaryota > Viridiplantae > Streptophyta > Pinopsida > Pinales > Pinaceae > Picea > Picea sitchensis. The sequence continues at coordinate 105,861 of SNQJ01S0018562.1, forward strand.
ATGAAGGGTTGGTTGGGAATCATTCTAGTAGGAACGTTATTATGAGGGTTGTAAAAATTTCCCCCAGCTGGAGTAGCTCCAGGTTGGGGGTTTCTCAAGGAATGAAACTGACCTCCCCCAAGTGTGAATCCAAAGGATAGAGATGAATTCGTCATGCCAAATGTGTTGGTCAGAATCGGTGGAGGGGAGGTAGGTGTAAATGATAGACCATAAGAAACAGCTTGTTCACTACGTTGACCACTCCATCCAGGAACATTAGGACCAGGATTAGACCCAAGGTGAAAAGGAGGAAGGCCTCCAACTGTAGGAGTCATTTGTGGGATATGATCACCGCCAAACGAAAATGGAGTATGTGGAGGAGCCATGCCCCCAAGTCCAATACTAGTATTCGGATTAGATGTTGGGATGGAGGATGAAAATTGCGATGTGAAATTAGGCATACCATAAGAAAAAGGGATAGAGGCCATAGGGATGGAATGAATATTGTAGCTTGACGAGTGAMAAAGGGACMCAAAAGGGTTTGTGGCTATAGGTTGATTATCCACTATAGGTCGAACATGAGTGATGATGGGAAATTCCGGTACTACAACCGTTGTGGTTGAAGGTGTCGAAGGAGTATCGTTAACTATAATGGGTATGAGAGTCGAAGAACTCTCGATATCTTTCTGTATCGATTCAGTACTCATCCTTGTATGATCACAAGTCTGGTAAGTGGAGGTGTGTGTACCATGTTTGATAACTTTATGCCTTTTAGAAGGCAAAGACTCAAGATGCGGTGGTAATCATAACAAATGACGAGACCTGGGGGACGCTGGTCTGGCTCAACGATGACTCAAGACTTGAGATATAAAACCAAATCCTAAGGCCAACTAGTAATAAAAGAACACACCAAAATAAGCAAAAGGCAAATATGCACACAAATAGGATAAAGTGGTAGAAAGGGGCCTCTCTCCCTAAAGTAGGTATGCCTCACCAAGAGGGGCCTGAGACTCCCTAAAAAAGATCAGAGGTATTATAATCAATTATAAGGGCCCTCATGGGCTTAACAAATAGTCGGTCAGATCCCCTCGGAGAGGTAATCCTCCATAAAGGTTGTGTGTTGTCCAACCCTTATCTGACCTAGGGTACCTATAGAATAAACCCTACAAGTAACCTATGTGGTACCTATGTCAAGCAACTAAGCAACCATGATATAACCGATGTGTAGGCGAACAATCGTAAGTTAGGTCCACTATATGGGTAGGGTAACAAAGCCAAAAACCTTGAAAGAACCACCTCTCACAGAGGTAAAGGTACTAGTAAGATCCCCATATACGAATAGATCCTCAGAAATATATCTGATGCTAAGAAGGTATTGGTGGGATATCCCCTCAACCAAATTCATGCGACCTCGTGCTTAACTCTCGTGTAAGCATATTCTCCTAACATCACCAATTATACAATGGATTTCACCACTCCCTTAGTCATAGACATATGTTGATCTAATAACCTTGGAGAAGTTTACTCACAAAATCTTATTCCAAGGCTCTAAATCCTAATCTAGTTTGTGCACCCTAAAAAATAAAATCGTTTCTAATCAATTTTAAATTTATCAATGTTTATTTTAGTGGCCTTGATTACTCAAAAAGGTGCGGTCATGAAACTAATGATGTTATGACTCAAGAAGTAAAATAAATGAATATGAATAAAATTCAAAGTCCTAACTTCAATTCCCAATAAATGACAAGCTTTTCAAAATGCAATTTTCAATTTAATTCTACAATTCAAAATAATATGCAATCTTTCCATACATGTACTAAGATTAATGATAAGAACCCAAAAGATCAAATGCCAACAATGAAAAATGTTAATTATTTTTGTATTTTCAATATAAAAGAATGAAAATGAAAGGACTGAACAACAACTTGATATAAATACTCTACTGTATGTAAACAGAGACAAACCAAGTAGGATATCAAGACGCAAACACCCAACCCAAGATGCAAGTATAATCAATGGAAATGATGATGAGAAAGAAAAAATCGCCCGAAAATTCAACCAAAAAAAGGTTTCCTATCACTATGCTGGCACTTAACAGACATAAAAGAGACCTAAGAAGACTCAACAACCATCAAAACTTACCCAACAAACATCAAACTCGGAAACCAAGCATACAAGAATGATGTACGTGACTGTTCAGGAGAAAACCACGTATATACGCTTCCTATAGAATGACAACACACGTATGTACACGATTGTTAGGAAAAAACCCATGTATATGTATTGAAACACTGACAGGTTAAGGATAAGGCTAAGAAACTTAGACTCAAAATGAATAGAGGATGTCAAGAAATCAAACGACAAGAAGCTTGATATAAACGAGAGCAATAAAAGGAGAAAAACACTCCAAACCCTGAAAACAAGATTATATCCCAAATATGGTCGCCAATTCTGTTACGAGGAAAATCTCTCTAGGGAATGGGGTAAACCACACCAGATGGAAATGACTACAGAAATCAACTATAATATCAAGTATGCTATATAAACAAATATGCTAACAAGACAAGATAAAGAGCCTACCTCGTCCAAATGTTCGATGAAGTCCACCATTGAGCACTTGACACAAAGCAATACACCTGCAACTTGTCCTCAACAACCAAGATACACAAGCATATGGTGATAATATATAAATTTAGCACATGCGATAACATAATCCATCAATATTCATAACAAATATGCCCATGGAATAATGATTCAAATATTTGCAAGACATTAATTGGACAAGAAAATAGTATTTCTATTAAAATGTAATAAACATAAGTGTATGAATGACAAAATTATGTGTCGGCACGGTTCAGAATCGAGAAACTAAGTCCCTTCTAGCGAGGCCTCCACCACTTCAATCCTCCACCAAAGGCAAGATCATATACGAGAGACAATGAGATTCTGCATCAAGTAGGGAAGAGCTTGGGGCCTGAACAATGTGTTAAAACTTAAAAGGATAAAGGGATGTAGACTCAATATGAAGTGAATAATTTCTCCAGAGTAACTTTCTCTCAAAGTTGAATTATTCTCCTATTTTCCACAGCTTGAATATGGCCCATTTATATCCCTCAAATGGAACTGAAGGGTTGAGTCAGAACGTTTCCATTATATGGAAGTTCAAGGATCATGGATATCATGATGTGACATGGAAACCCGACACCATTTTTTAATTTTGGACACAAAACTGATGTATGTGGGATGTAATGGTGTAACCTGCGTATACACATGTTGTTGCTAGTGGGAAACCCACCCCTATGGATACATTGGGGTTTCTAATGTAGGCAGATCATTAACCTTTTAAAAGTATCCTACTTCTCTAACTACCCCAAACATACCCCATACTTATGCAAGAAAAGAAAAATGAGAAGGATCATGTAACTGTACCTTTACTCTGCGTTCGATGAGGATCCTCTCGTGCTTGATAGCTTCGCTGACTGCAAACATCCTCCCAAGTATGGCCTACATTCAAAGACAGATAAATAGAAAACTATGAGCATGAATTTCATGTATAAATAAGGGTTAGATGTTATAATGAAAACATAAATCAAATGCAAATAGTCGACACATCATGTTTTGGGACAAGAAAAGTACTTATTTTATTGATAATACAATGATCACTTACAACCAAAGTCAGCTACTTCTCCATGAACATGGTCTGGGTTCCTCTTCAACAAGCTCCAAGTGCACCTCTGATAATCTTCTCCTCTCAAACTTCTTCTTGGGAAGTATAATGGGTTTATGCTGGAGGAAGGAAGGCAAATTGGGAATTTTGAGGCAATTCTCACAAAAGGGCTGCAAATGCTTGGGGCAAGGAGGGCATGTGAAAAGGGAAGAGTTTCACTATTCGTATTTCTAGATGTGGAATGAGACCCCAAAACGTCCTTTTATATGGGAAAAGGATGGTTATTTGGTTAGGTGATGGGTTATTGGCAGTGGATTAGTTGGGAAACTACCCAATAGTCCATAATCTCAACAAACTCCTTGCAATTTTTTAATTTTTGCAACTTTTGAAAGTATACACGAGCTGTAGTGGTGTAGCATGCATACGTACACATGATGTAGTGGTAAAAAAAGTGTATGTACGTAGGAAGTAGTGGAGCAGGGTGCACACATCTTAAAAAAATGGATTTTTAAGAAGAGCAACTCAATGATGGCTTGGAAAAAAATGCAAGTAAGAGGGCCAAATTCCAGGTATGCATATGTAAATCAATTTAGGGTTATAATATATGCCCCCTAATGTGTAAGGTCATAAGAGCATCTGATGGCCGAAATACATTACAAAATCTTCACCAATGTATGAAACGAGTGAGCCCAGGACCAGAGTTCAGGAGGTACCATCTGCAAAAATAACAATTGTCTCTCTGAGGTGGGCATACCCATGCTCAGGATTAAATAAATCATGGCTGCCAATCAAATACACTTCATATGCATGTCATATAACTATATAAAGTGTAGCCGGGAGCAATACACAACGAATCTACATCTCAAAATCAAAGATATACAAGTATATTATCCATCTTCAAGAATCCAATAACGCCCAATGGTTGGATATGAGGTCTTCAGAGCTTGAGAAAAAACTTCAAGATATTCCCAACTTAGGTAGGAGTGCAATATGAGTGTATGAATTCACTACCCAGAGGTCTTCGACGACTCGTCGGGAAAAGACAAGACAATCTCGATGATCAAGCAGAGGACTTCATTGATTTCGAGCAAGGAATTGATTGGACTTTTTGGGATGGTCGGGCATGAGGTCAAGACACAAACTGTAGAAAGGATGACTCAGGATGGGTGAAAATTCCCCTGGACAATAGCACGAAATATGATCAGACTCAGGCAAAGTTAAATTGACATAAGTTCATGATGTTGGAGGCAACACAAACTCTCCATGTGTTTGGAAGTGTAACCAAACAGAGGAGGACACAACTCTATGTAGAAAGAACAACTTCCTAAGGTCATATTAGATACCAAATCTTGACGAACAAACAAAAGGATGTGATTTTTCCAAGGGTGACTCATTGTGCTGCCAAAAAATAATATGTATTTCCCGTCCCCTCTTTTTGGGTTTTTTTTTTTTTTTTAGTCTTTTTTAATTTTTTAAAGAGCTTGAAAAAGAATAAAAGAATGCTACATTACAAAGGAGGAATGAGTGTCACAAGCATACTAGTTCCAAGCGCAAGGAAAACACTAATTCTTAGAGCAAGGAGACATGTGCAGGAAAAGGATACTCGGGGAAAATTCCTCTATGGGTCAAGGTGTCAGGTCGCAGAGGAAACGTGCTACAAGGCTTGTGTATAAGGCATGCTTCAAAGGTTCAGTTGAGAGAAACATGGATCCAAAATTAGGCCAAAGACACAGAGATGAAAATGCGATTAGCAAGACATGATGAAACCCCCTTCAATGTAATTTTAATGAGCCCAAAGAAGGTAAGCTCGATATTTTTTTCATTTTTAGAGAGTTGGAAAAAACGTAAAAGAAGACTCCACTGGGGTACCTTTTTTGAAAAATAGTGTAGTCGGCTCGAAAAAAAGGGGTAAAATAGCACCGAAAAGAAATCTATTCAAAACCATTTAAACAACTGTGACATAGACAAGATCACTCGACAATCTTTTCAATTTTAAGGAGTCTGAAAAGAGCTTGACTATGGAATCACTGCCTTTTTCTAGATTTAGTCTCCTTAGCCCGAAAAAGTATAAAATTTACTGAGGAGAACTCTCCCAGTGAGACGAATATCCCGAGGTGTAACTTTTTACTCCATAATCTACAGGCTGAAAAAAGGGGTAAACTCATGCCAGTGGATGTTCTTCTGAACCAATTTAACGAGTGTGAAGGAACATGGTCACTCGACGATCTTTTCAATTTTAGGGAGTCTTAAAAGATCTTAACTATGGACTCCATGGGGATTCCTTTTTTGAAAATAATCTCCAAGGCCCGAAAAAGGTGATAAATCAAAACCAAGGAGAATGTTCCTTTTTCATAAATTTAGTCCCTTAGGCCAAAAAAAGGGTTAAACTTATACTTGAGAATACTCTTCTAGTGAACTGAATCTCCTAGAGTATACCTTTGTTCGTAAAATTGACCATCCAGACTGAAAAAGGGGTAAACTACCGTCGAACATACGTGCCTTCAAGTTTTAGTTTGGCAAGCATGAAGGAAAATAAGATCGCTCGGAAATATTTTCATGTTTAGAGAGTTTGAGAAGGGCTTAAAGAAGACTCCAAGAGGTTACTTTTCTCAGTTAATCCAGACAATATTGAAAATCATAAATGTAGTCTCATCAGATGTTGCTTTCGGATCTCAAAGCGAGCTTGAAAGACAACAAAGTATGCTCATTTTTGGGAGTCCTGAGAGTGAGGTCAAGAGTGATGATGCATTAGGCAAGTGAGGCTCAATTTCGTAATCATGACAAGACTAGCAAGGACTCTCGATCCTAAAACCATTAGAGACAGCATGAACGCCAAAATGTAATAAGGATCTATCTAGGGCATCCATGTAGAGGTAGGCTCTACCACCTAATCACGACACTTCTAAAACAACAAAGATGGTTCTGTGTCACACTTTGGTGGGATCGATCCTATGGAAAATCAGAAAAGACAACGAGGTGCAAAAAATGGAGGTGAAATCTTAAGTTATATGCAAAAAGTTGAAAAAAATGACTTTTACCAAAGGACATTTCAAAGTGACCTATMTCCCAAGAAAGTTACCAAAGCAAAAGCAAAGTTCATCGTAACATCCAATAAGAAACTCAAGAACTAAATTAAATGATTTTCAAGCCAGAAAAAAYGACAAAAGGGTTCAAAAAAGTGGCAAAAAGGGAAAAAAAAGTCTATAAATAGAAGCTAACATCTCATTTTCACCATTGCAATTTGAAKATTAACCAAAAGGTAAAAAAGACCCCTTTGCTAAAAGAGTTGATTCCAGGAGCTTCAGAGGATGAAAGAAACTTTCACTCGGACCAAGTAAGTATAAACTCATCCCTCTTGCATTTATATTCTTCAATTATTTATTGTTTTTAGTTTTTTGGGGGGCACACTCTCCTAAAAAAGGGTGGCCCTATGTGTATGGAGGTTTTCCAAGGACAACCCACGTACATCCATGGGCAGAAAATAGTTTTCCCACGAATGTATACGACTCCGTCCAAAACAACCTGCATACACCCTCAAAAGCATGGAAAAATAAAATATGCAAGAGATAATTCCCCCTTTAACTTGTCATGTAACATGATGTATGTCCACTGGAGGGAGAGGGAACATGAGGAGATAAATATATTGGTAGATGAGGACCGTGTTTCCATTGCCGCATTAAAAAAATGTGGGCTATGGAAGTTCTACTAGTGTCCGCTTATGAGGGCACAACCCAGGCTACTGAATGCCCTGGTGGATTACTGGCACCCAGATGCAGAGGCATTCATGATTGAGGGGAAGTCGTTGACTCCAATGATAGAGGATATTTATTTCTTGAATTACCTCTCAAGGAGAGGGGAACCAATCAACCTGTGCACATTTTCTCCTGGGCCCTTCAACATCGTCGACTACATCGGGATGCACTGTGAGGCAAGCAATGAGAAATTAGGTTCTCAAGTGCTCATCAACAAGATCACCAAATTGTCACTGAAGGTGATACTACTGCTCATTGGGATGATCACTGGATCCGCGGTCATCCACCAGGATTCTCAGGCGCACATGTATTGTGCTATGCAGTGCCTTGATGCACACATTTTTGACTGGAGCAGTACCATGCTTACTTGTATGAAGAGGCAGCTTACAGATTTCCATGAGCTTAGCAACACGAACTTCAAGTTTGGTACCTTTCTATTATCGTTCTTGTTTGAGAGGGTACCTAGCCTGAGTCCGAGAGAGACAGTGTGGGAGCATGTGGCCTCCTTCCCAGTGGTGTGTAGATGGGAAACATTGCTGCCACGACAGGGGGGAGGAAGGAACATAGAGGCCTTTGATGACACATTCTTTGATTCGTGGGCATGGAAGATTCCAGTGATATAGGATTACCCCTACACTGGAATCAACATTTCTAGAGATCCAGACATGCCGGTACCTCCCAGAGAGGAGCGAGGAGAGATAGGTATGTGTGTTTTTAAAGTTATTTTATTTTTATTTTATTTTATATATATAATTTTTAATTGCATCAGAGTATCTGAAAATTATGTGTCTGTTATGTACATGTGTGGGACCTGTGCGCTCGACAGACTTCTTGAGGACTAGGTGATGTCCTCGACCAGAGGCAGTACCAACAACAATCGACGGACCAACAACGGCAAGGGGACCTTCAGCCAGAGAGAATTTTGATACGAGTGGAGTGGAACCTCACCACGCTCACTCGTGTAGTTCCCATGGCTGATATCGAGGATCTCCCACCATCCATGCAACCTCATGTAGTTAGGGTTCCACAATCTTGGGTCCAACTCTTCCGACGTTTGGCAAACATCGTCGTTCACTACAGCAGGGCCAATAGGCCCCGATCTTAGATGGGATGGACTCATTGTGTGCTGAGGACACTCTTTTTGTATATTTTTTAGGGCATAAGCCCCGTGGTGTATACCAGATTATTATTTTTGAGGCGTTCACCCCCACCTATGTACTCTGAGACTTTTTGATATATATATATATATTTACATATTTTATGTCTTATGGATTACATTTCTTTACAAATGTATGTACATGTGTATGCCTGTGCTTCTTTTTTATGTGTGTGCAACATGCCAATCTAATATGTGATTAGCTAGAATATCTATTATTTGATTTAATCTCCTAGGAACATGGATATACATAATGTAATCAAAGTAGCGTTCTAAGAGACGTACCCTAAGGAAACGTCAGTGTAAAGTAAGATCATAAATGTGATAAACCCAATTTAACTGGGACACAACTAACTGAGAATCTAAGTAGACCCGGAGGTGACAGATACCATGCGAAAAAGCATCATGAAGCAACTCTATCACAACATTGTACTCGACGACATTGTTTTTGGTGTCACCTAGACAGATACCTCCGAAATATAGCAACTGGCCTTGAGGCATGAAAATCACCCAAGATGCTGAAGCAAGCCTCCAAGTGTGTCAGATAGCATCATCCTCGAACCCAAATATCACCTCCGATTCACTTGAGATATGCCACAGTGAAAAATATGACATAAATAACAACATGTCCATAAAACAAAAAGACTAAAAATTAACTATATAAGACCTATACATATGTACAAGAAGTCACCTAGGCGACTAACCTACGAGTAATGATTCTTGAGGTAGAGCCCATTTCTAGGCTCTGCCAAAACATTTCTCTCAAAGTCAACAAGACGATAAGAGCCCTTGTTTATGACCTCTTTCACAATGAAGGTCTGAACCACATGGGTTTGAACTTGCCTGCTTCTAGGGGATCATTATCTTGGTCATAGACCAGGACAAGGTCGCCTTCGAAGAAAATATGAGGACGATCAGACCGATCAATTTGACACTTGAATCATTGCTTATGAGCCTCATTGGCCAAGGCTGCATCACAGGGTTTCTCATCAAGCTACTCGAGATATAATAGGAGTTCCTCAAGCGGTGAAGTGTCTGGCAATAACTCTACTGCCAACTTTAAAGATGGGATCTAGCACTCTATAGGAAAGACTKCTTCCAATCCCTAAATGAGTTGAAAATGTGAGAAATCAGTGGCAGTCTTTACAAACGTTCGATAGGCCCATAACACTGAGTACAACATCAAATGCCAATTTGACTTGGTAAAATTGATCATTCRTTGTAGAATAGTCTTGAGGGACTTATTCATAGCTTCTACCTGACCATTCGCTTGTGGGTAGTAGGGTGATGAATGATCTTGCCTGAACCCAAGATTTGATGTTAACTCAGACATCATTTTGTTCTGGAAGTGACTTTCATGGTCAGTGACAATCTCCTTCGGGATGCCAAACCTTGTTATTATTTGGTTAAAAATGAAGAGAGTTGTTGTTTCGCCATCATTATTGAACGTTGGAATAGCCTTGACCCACTTTTTGAAGTATTCTACTACTACGATGATATAACAATTCCCCCTAGCTGAGGTCGGGTGGCATGTAGTAAAATAAATCCCCCACTTGGTGAAGGGACCAACGACAATGACAAGAAATATGGGAGCAGGGTGTGCTCTCATCTTTTGAGAGAAGATCTGACACGGGTGGCACTTCTTGACCGACTCAACACAATCTTTGATTAATGTACGCCAAAAGTAATCGGCTCGTAGAATATTTTGGGATGTTGCCAACCCAAACAAATGACCACCACATGTTCCAGTGTGGAATTTATTAAGAATGAGTTATGCTTCCTCGTGTATAAGGCACCAACGAAGAATACAATCTACACCTCGACGATACAAAGTGTCATTGAGTACGAGATAATTTCGTGCCTGATGGCGTATTCATCGAATCTCATCGCAAGAAGCAAAGGTGAGGCACTTCAAAGTCTGGAGATAGACTAGTATATCTCCATACCAGGGGTCCGAATATGCAATCAGAAAAAGATATCCTTTAATAGGCTTTTCTTCAGGCGTAACATCACTTGATTCGATCAAAAGTTATGAAATAAGTTCCGCAAATACCAGTGACTTTTTGGATTTCACAGAAACAAAATCCAAGTCAAAATCCTGGAGGATAACAATCCATCTACTGATATTTTTGCCAATGAATCATCGTGTCAACACATATTGAAATGGATTCACAAAGACAACGATGATGGTCTTGTGAAGTAGGATATAATGACGGAACCATTGGACAACATGCACTGCTGCTAACACGAGTTTCTCAACATGGGAGTAGTTGAGTTCTGGCCCAACTAGGCCTCGTATGAGGTAATAAATCACATGTTCCTCGAGTATATCGTTCTCTTGAACCAAGACCATATCAATGGTCGAATTTGTGGTGGCAAAGTATAATAAGAAATCTTTATTATAATTGGGGGGCCGAAGCAGAGGGGAAGATGTGAGGGGGCATTTCAATGCTTCAAAAGAGCACTGAGCGACTTTGTCCCAATATAAAGGGACTCCCTTCTTCAATAAACGCATTAAACCTTTAGTGATCTTGACATAGTTTGTGATAAAACGTCGAAGAAAGATCGCTTTCCCCTATAGGCTCTGAAGCTGGGGGACTGTGCACGGGGGAGGAAACTGAACTATTGCCTCAACCTTCAAAGGATAGACCATGATCCCTGTTTCTAAAAATATGAAACCTAAAATATGACCTGACGTCACGCAAAAATTGAATTTTTTAGGATTCAAGTGAATTTGATAGTAGCGACATCATTCAAAGATTAGTTGGAGGTGTGTGGGATTATCAACTCTCTTATGATATCGTGATGCTAGATCATTGAGATAATCCTCGACTATATGTCTAAGGTCATGGAAAGAAAAAGACATGGCCCATTGAAAAGTGGATCCAACATTCTTCAGGCCAAAAGGCATCTTGCGATAAGCAAATGTGCCCCATGGACAGATAAACGTTGTTTTATGCTGGTCCTTGGGTTTGATCTGAATCTGGTTATATCTCAAAAAACCATCCATGAAAGAAAAGACTTCACAGCCTGTGCATTCATCGACAATCTGATCAATGAATGGGGTGGGGAAATTATCCTTTGGACGAGCCTTATTCAAGTCATGGAATTCCATGTACACATGAATCATAACCTATTTTTTGTTAACTGAAACATGATTTGACACCCATTGCGTCGACTGTACGGGGTAGATAAAACCGACTTTAAGAAGTTTCTCTACTTCAGCCTTTATAGTTGTCGCTTTATGAGGATTCACTGGATGAATCTTCTTTCAGACTGGCTTAGCATCAGGATAAGTCGTTATCTCATGTTCGAATATTCTTGGATCAATGCTTGGCATTTCCTCGTAAGACCAGGCAAAAACATCACGAAATTCCTTAAATAAATATGTATAGATTCGAATCTCCTCGGGGAAGAAGTTCTCTATGACGAAAATGTTCTCCATGATGCCAAGGGTTCTGGAGATATCTATAGGTATCATTTCAATGATACTTTCCATATTACCGTCGGTGTAAACTGCGTGTGTAGCTAGAGGATTAACAGGACAAGACCTCTCTCCAGTCATAGTCAACACGAATTCACCTGCCTTTATTGTTCTCAACTCTTGGAGGAAATAAGATTTGTGATGGAGATCATCCCAGGGTCTGTCCAGACCAGTCAATGCCTCAATAATTGCCTCATCTCAGGGCAAGACCAAGTCTAAAGAATCAGTATTGGCAAGGGAACCTTGAGCCCAAATAGGCTCGAGAACTGGATCTAACTCTTGTGCGGGAGTTGGATCTGGGTCGGCCAAATCTTGTTGGACAATACTGTACGCAAAATTTTGTCATAGACAAGGGAATATCCATGCCAGGATGCCCTGTCCCTTCCATTGAGGCCAATGGGGAAGGAAGAGTCCACATATCGTGAAAGTATGTCATACGGAATGATGATGCATGAAAAATTCTAGCCCTAGGCTGGTCAGGGGTAGCCGATATAAAATTGACATCACCAGAAGGAGGTGGGTAATCAAAAGTACCCATCAACAGTGGGCACAAACCAACCCCCATGTTGACAATTCCAGGCTGAGGGTTATAAATCATCGGGACCTTGGATTCCCCTGATGAAGGGTTAGGCTGGGAGAAAGACAATTGATCAATGGTTACAATTTGGCCCTTGTTTGGAAACAACAAGTCCCGAAAAACTGTGGCAACCACTGCGTGCATTGCATAGGTCCAACTCCTTCCTAATAGAAGGTTGTAGTTGAGAGGCACATCGACCACTTCAAATTGGATGCACATGGTATTCCCTCTTAACTACATGGGGAAAGAAGGAATGATTCCATGTGGTCTGAACAAATGACCGTCAAAAGCAGTAAGCAAAGTAGGTGACGAAGAAAAAAAAGGTTGGCCAATGGCCTTCCAACACGCCAACAAAATTACGCAAGTCAAGGCACCCTCATCAACCACCGTATGGAAAATATTCTAAGTAAAATATTTCATGGGGTGAGCCACTACTATCTGAAACGTGACGTAGTAAGGGAAACAAGGTTTCAAGTCGATCGTATCAAGCATGATCGTTCCCAGATTACAAGTATTGACATATCCCAAAGTGGATAACAAAGCCTTTCTCTGCGAAGGGCAGCTCTGGAGGACCTCCAAAGCAGACATTGCGCAAGGGGTTTGTGACAAATCCTCCACCATAGAGTAATTATGGGCGGCCCTCGTGTTTGGATTATGAGAATATTTCTTGAAATCCCCTTTTGGGATGCGTAACATTATTTCTCCCATCGTCTTCTCAATATGGAAAGGAACACGTGGGTTTGTGGCTTCTTTACCCTTTTCGACAGATTCCAACATTTTGTAATTGTGTGCCGTGGTCATTATATAAGCGTCACCTTTCATCATATAAACATTCGTGACCGAGGGCTTACTAGAAGATGCGAGGGGTCCCTGACTGCCCCCGTCCGTGCTCTAAGAGGCTTAAGTCATATTTTTCCCATGTGGAAATGGGTTCATTAACAGAACATGCTACTGATGTGCCAATAACTTCTGGGCCTCCGCAAGTTGAGGGCATAGGTGAGTCAAGTGGTCCTCCCTGCAAAGGTTACAAAGATACTTTGACTTTATCTTCTTTGTGTTTCCCCCGACAACATTGTTGTTGGGTTTCTTATCCCCCTTACCCTTCTTGTTTCATTTTTTTTCTTCCCTTCAGGCTGCTGGTTGGCCTTCAGGTTCGTCGAATGCACTTTGTGTACGTCTGACGTTTTGGTATGGGGAACAACCGAACCAAATTTCTGTCTGGCTGCTGTCTGTTGTATCGACAATTTTTGCAATTGATTTGATAGCTGATCAATTGAATTTGCTTGTGTTGAACCAACTATACCATCGACATGTGGTCCAGAATTTTGTTTGGCCTTGTCAAGGATGGACCGTGGCACATCTGGAAAAATCTCATAGAGTGAGCCAGACTGAGAGTATATTAGTTCGAGTTGTTGTGCTCTCATTATCGCCTCCTCCTCCAAAAACACTCCCGAAGTTGCAACGTCCTTGGATAACTTTGGTACCAAAGACTTCAGGAACCACTCTAGCAGGAAAGTCGATGGGACCTGTACCTTAATCAAACTCTTATGATGCCTCCATTTTCAGATATGATCGGCCTTCATCTGCTCAAAGTTTTCCAACAACTTGATGTCAACATCGTATCTCACAGGTAGTTGGAAATGGTTCAGTAAAGCCATTTCCAAATCACTAAAGTAAGAATATGTTGATCGGTCGAGCTTGATGTACCATTTCACAGAACCCCTGATAAGAGTGCGTTGAAACAGACACAATT
>SNQJ01S0018562.1:130903-143420 GCA_010110895.2 Picea sitchensis
CCTAACTCACTCTCGATACCACTCACCTTCCCATCTCTACTCATCCTCTACCTACACGACACATGTACCCACACCTTCTATCTATTATCCCTGCAACACTTCCCCCGTGATCATTAGATCGTTAGCAGTCCCTTATCGGTCTCGCGCCTTAACAAATATCCCTACACATATAAAAAAAAACCTTATTCCCCCCGTTACACTATTTGTTGACTGAGAGCCCATGAAGACTGAGAAAATATTATCAAAGCTTGTTGTCAGACTACCATCACCCTCACTTATATTCAAATGCAAGCTAATTTCATATTGAATTTATTCAAAGGATGATGAAAGGAAAAAAAAATGACAGAAATAGAGCTCAAAAGGACATATGACAAAGAAATCAGTATGAGAGGACAATAAACAAATTTTGTGGAGATAGTTTCAACATCGTTCTAGATTTCAGGGACATGAAGACACCTAGCAGCAGAATATCAGTTTTCAATGAACCAATTCCATATTTAAATGCACGATACTTGCATGCAGTTCAATATTTCCAACAGATAAATTAGAGATATTATTTTATCTACATGTTTGTAATAAATTTTATTTAGATTTTTCCAGAAAATGTGGGAGAATATTTTGCAAATCAGTTCCTTTTTGGAATCTAATATTATTTTAGTAGAAAGTATACAAATATGTTGTAATAAGACTTATAAGTGGTTGGGACTTGTTTTTAAGGATAGGACTAGTGTTGTAAAACATCCCACAGAGACACCATTGATTAGATTTTCAAGTAATACAGTGCAATTATTACAGGATGCTTGTGTCAACTTTATTGGTGAAGTGCATTTTTCCCTGTTAATTTTTTTTCTTTTGTTATCACTATTGTTTCCTAAATTATGAATTATTATAAGAAGATAAGGACACAATTTTTTTAAATGTACACTCTGTCTCTAGCTTAAGAATATTTTTTGTGTTTTCCACTGAAGATTAAAATCAAAATTCTTAATTGCTCTGTTTTTTATTGGATTTCCAGACCTTTTCATCTCTTCAATACCTTAAATATTTGAGGATCCAGTGAATTTTCCTTCCTTTCCATGCAATATTATCCTGTTAAAACTTGTATTTGATCAATTCAAAACTGTGACTCCTTTTTCCCAATGGCCCATCTTCATTGTTCCAAACAAATAATTCAAATAAAAAAAAAAACCATGAAATATCATAACTAGTGTAATATTTTAATATAAACAAATCTAAATCTTACAGAGAGATCCCTCTCTGACGCTGACAAGGCTAGATCCCAGCTCCCAAAGTGGTTTTGTGGTTACCTCTATCACTTCTTTCACAACCTTAAGAAATTACAGAGCGATGACAGGTTGATCGTGAGCCAGTGGGTGGTATCTTGTCGACCTTCGAACTTGAAGATCAAGGGGTCCCAAATAGAACATAAGCCTCCTAAGGCCCCATGGGAACTAATTGTTAATCCTTTGTTGTTTTTACAAAACAAAACTAGATATCTTAGGATAGATTCCATTTTCTTAATTTCCTGGAGAAGGAGGATGTGGGGTCTCTCTTATTTAACTAATCTTCTCCGAATGTCAATTTTATTTATGTCTCTCATTCCTCGACAATTCCAAAAAATGAATTTGATCATTTAGAAATTGATTTGGGGTTTCCTCCTTTGGAGGAGGAGGTTTTGACTCGATTTCAGGACTAACTTGGTTCTTTTTTTATCATGTTATCCAGGGTTCACTATTTTCCCATTTCCTTGTTGTGACACATCAAATTTCCATTCTTGCATAATGTGCCACATGTGTCGCAAATATCACATTCTACGTGTCACAACTGTCACATGTGGCGCAAACGTCACATCGCAAGTGTCAAAAGTGTCGTAAGTGTCACACCTAATATGTCACAAGTGTCGTAACATGTTTCATAAGTGTCGCAACTCAATTGACATCATAAAAACACTTGCTACAACCCCTAAAAAATGTTAGAAGGAAAAGTCCCATCATTTGGCAGTTGAAACACACCTTTTCCTTGGAAATTTCAACCTATTTTTGAGCATTTAAGAAGGGTGGCACCCCCCTGTCCATGTTGGGGGAGTGCAATGGAACCCCTTTTTTCATGTTAGGGAAGTGCCACTTCTAGGATGGCACCCTATATCTCACTATGGGGAAGCACCATTCTTGTTGAGGAAAAAGGGAGATCTCCTCCACCAAATTCTATTTGCCAACTCTCTCATATTGGGTTAGTTATGTTTGATACTCATTCTTGGGATTCACCTTAGGATCTAATCCAAACCTCAAGGGTCCATATCCCTCATTTTCTCATGGTGGTTGTACTTCTCATGCCTATAAATTGAAGGCATTTTGATGGTGAAAGGGTAGGAAGAAAATAGTAACATCATCGTTATTTTGATATTACATTGTTTACACAAGGGTTGGACGAGGAGAGCCTAGAGGAGTTGTTTCATCTTCAAACTCAAATTGTAAGTATCTACTTTGGGTTCTCAATTTAATATACTTTGCCTATTTCCTTCAAGTATGTGTACTTTCACATTTACTTGTTTACTATCATTCATTCTTCATCGGTAGATCTGTTTGGTTAATTATATAGAGTGGAAGAAAGGTATCTTTGTTGTTATTTGTAGGATTCCATCTTCCTTAAGAGCTTAGGAATCAAGCACGAGGATTGGAGCATCAAAGAAAATCACCAGAATACAATATGGCACATTTTTCTTATTCTTGTTTTGTTAGATGAGTTAGATATAAAATGAATATAACAACCATTTGTACTTTTTTTTCTTGGTAATAGGGGTCTAGGAATCCAAGGGAGGTTTCACCTACCCACATGGGAAACATTCCATAACAGAAATTGGTGACTCCACTAGGGATGGACTTTGACTAGCCTTTCCTTGGATCATATAAATCCTTTTACTATCATTAGATATTGATTGGTGTCTAATTCTAAATCAGTTTACTATTTCTTTTTCTTTGTTGAAAGATTCACAAATCCATTGACCGAATCTCCCTGATTCTTTATCCTTTTTTTTCAACATTTTCCCAACTTTCTCAAAATTGATCCTCCCCTACAGTGAGCACCAAGGCACCACTGTAAACATGGTGCTCTCCAAAATCCTTACAGGGAACATCACTCCTCTCTGTCTCCTTGAATATATTGGGTATGTGTCATATTCTTTGTCGGGTGCGCAGGGGGGTTTGAGGAAAAACATTTCTGCCTCGAGAAACGTGTCACATATTTAGGTGGTTTTTATGCACGTGGTTTCTTTGGAAATGGTTTTCTATTCCGGTTAAGGAATTAGGGTTTTTGACTAATCCAGGTCATTGGGTTAGGTTTTTGGATGTTTTTGGATCCTATATGTATATTGTATTTTAAACAATGTAATACTATGAATGGATATAAAATATGTTGGTTTTCCTGGTTTGGGTTTCTAGGGGAAAAATCTTTATGTAATGTTTTTATTTTCCATTGTATATTTTATGTTATTTTACTGAAAACATGTTTGCAGTAAATATTGTACAAGGTTAAAATCTACAGAAGACAAGAGCACCACTCTCTCATTTTTGTGAGAATATTCAGGTTTTCCAAGTTCTTCTTAGTTCTGTTGATCAGATGTTTTGACCCAGGGGTCATCAATTTGTTATTTGGATTTGTTTGGTTCAAAGTACTATTATTGATATTTGTTGAGCTTGAAAATTCTTCCTAGATTGTGAGATTGGTTTATTTTACCTTTCATTGGTTCAATCCTTGTTTTGCAAGATCATTAGTTATATGCCTGATTGTAGGAGTCTGCAAGGGTTTGTTGGTCATTGAGTTCCTTGTCAGACTTATTTTGTTTGAAGGAATTTAAAATCGACTGCTTGCCTCAACCTAGATTTGATACGATATCTTATTGCTCACTTTTCAAAGATTATGGAGTGTGATTTTCTTGATTTCTTGTCTTTTTTGGATCTCTGTTTGAGTAAGTTTTGTTTTCTTGGATTTATTTTGTGAGTATATTTGTTTGGACGATATCTTGCTTGTTGTTCTATGCCATTTTAGTTGTGAATTTTTTCATTATTAGTGAAACAATGAAGCATTAGAAGCACATCATTGCTTACATCTAAAAAATCAAACAACGAGAATTTGCAAAACTTCATATGCATTGGTCTTGGAAATTGAAAGATTTTCTTTTTTATAATTTGGCGAATGTGTGAATTATTGTTTGGGAACATAATTGCATTAAAATTTTTCATTCTTGTGAGTGTTTGTTAGTGAAAAAAAGAAAAAATCTATTCTCCTTCCAATAAATAGAAGTTCATCGAAAAATAAAAATTGCACCTCATTATTTTTTCTTTCTTTTTGGAGTCGAGTCTCAAAATATCATCAGTTTCACTATCATTCACCCTTGATTAATAAACAACCGTGAAAATAAGCACTAATTAAAATTCATCTAGAAAAGTTTCTTTTTAGATATTTACACCAAAATTATACTAGGGATAGAGCTTTGGAATAGGTTGTGAGGTTAACTCTCCAAATCATTAAAGACAAACATATAATCTTGTGATAAGGAGATAAAATCCAATTTTCGTATAAGCATAGTTGGGATGCCCCTCTCACATAGGGGTTAAACATGTGGTCACATGTGAGAGAGAAATGGATATTACCCCTCTAATCATAGTGGAACGATTGTATACTATGGGTTCTTCTTTACAGTTGTTTTTATTTTTGTCTCGGAGCTTCGTGAATCTCGGATCCGTTCGGGGTACTCGGGAATTTACCGGTCCATTTGTCTTCAGCTCTCTTGAATACTTTTGAACTTGATATCTTTCCCATAAGTTCATACTTGATTGTTGACTGTACCCATATAGAGGTTGAATACGAGTTGGTAACCTTAGCCACCATAATATTTAGGGTCTATACACAAGGTGACGGTGAAGGGGAGTCTTTTTTGTACCTGGGTCAGACATTGGTCAAACTCACTCAAGCTCCTTGGAGGGTAATTCATGGATAAAACCATGAGGTAACTTGCACAAAGGCATAAGTCTGTTAATCAGGTCGCCAACATAACTGATCCACCCACTCAATCCCATCCCTTCTCACTTTTTTTAAGCGATGTTGGATTTCATCACCAACTAGTAAGTTCATTGTGAGAAGTTATTGTTTCGCTTGTTGGTTTTCTATATTTTTAGCGAGTCTTGTTTGTTCCCCTTATTTTTCCTTAATATTAGTACTTTTTCTTACAAAGGTCTTCGTCTATCACATAGGATGAAAGGGTTGCCTCTGGAAGGCTACGAACCCTTACCTCCCAACTCACTTGAAGACACTTTTCGTGAAGAAGCTGAAAACTATTCGGACACTAGGAGTGTTGATACTCCTTTGATTGAACATCATGAAGGAGAAATTGTAATATTTCAATAAGGTTCTATACTCCATGTAAACCCTCCATTGACCAACCCTGTTGATCCACTTCTTCTTTGAGTACACTCTTCAGAACATTCATAGGTAAGGATTATCCTAGATTACCATTAAGGCCATATGAAGAAGTTGGCATGGAATATGAACAACCTAATACAAATTAATAGTATACAACCCATGTCCACTCTACTGAAATGGTATATCTACATTAAACTCATGTTCTTCCTATCTATAGAAATCCATCGGGTCGTGATCTTTATAAAAAAAATAATTTAAATCGACCAATATTTGTTTCTCCACATACATATGACACTATTGGTGCATATGTAGGGCCCTCGAGCCATTTCCTTGGCCATCCTGTAGGACCAACATTTAATATTGCTACCACTTCAGGTCAAATATTTAGTGATACAGGTCTTGTCCTTCCTAGTCATTTACAAAGTACTATGGTGGTTACACCAACGATGCATCTTCAAGTAGCAACTTCATTCACACCACAAAATATCGTTAGGACACCTTCCCATATTAGAATACAAAACTATGTCGTAACACAAGCCCCAACTGGGGAAAATCTCTATTGGAGGGAAAACCTTAGGTAATGGACACATCCCTACTGGAGGAAAATCCTCCACTAGTGGACAAATCCTTATTGGGGGGAGGACCTTTATTTACTGGAAAAATTCCTATCGAGGGACAAACCGCTTTCAGTGGACAATTTCCTTCGGGGGGGCATCCCTCATTCAGTGGACAAGTCTCGGTCATTACCCAACCTATGGCAGGGTGTAAATTTTCAAGTTCTTATGTTGGAAACCCACAAAAAACCTTGGGACCACCTCAGGGAGGATATTTTGATCCACCACCCCAAGAGGATATTTAAATCCTAATCCTTCAGGACTGTATTCTGGAAAACCATTCCTAGGCATCCCGAATCTCACTTGGGGTCCTCAAGTTCAATCATCTTTTCCTCCTCAGGGTCAAACTAGTTACCCTCCTTAGGGTTAAACTGGTTACCCTCCTGAGAGTCAAATTAGTTACCCTCCTCAAGGTCAAACTGGTTACCCTCCTGAGGGTCAAATTAGTTACCCTCCTCAAGTTCAAACTGGTTACCCTCCTTAGGGTCAAACTTATAGATTTTAACCTTGTACAATATTTACTGCAAACATATTTTCAGTAAAAGAATAAAAAATATACAATGGAAAATACAAACATTACACTGAGATTTTCCCCCTGGAAACCCAAACCGGGAAAACAATGATATTCTATATTTGTTCATAGTGATACATTGTTTACAATACAATATACATATAGGAGCCAACAACATCCAAAACCCTAACCCAATGACCTGGATTAGTCAACAACCCTAATTCATTAACTTGGAATAGAAAACCATCGTCAAAAACCATGGTCATAAAAACCACCCAACAATGGACATCAAAATTGAGGAAAAAATGTGACACGTTTCTTGAAGAAAAAAAATTCTCAAGGGCATTTCCCCTGCACCCCCCCTAAAACGACTCGTGAAAAGAATATAACACATACCCAACATTCTCCCACTTGTTGTTTTCTTTGCATACAGGGGGTTACATGGTTACATAGTCAACAATCAAGGGTAGCAATGCCCATGGATCCTCTACACCAAGAGAACTTCTCAATGCTCACAGATTTTGTTAATGAATCTGCAACATTCTTCAAAGTGTCCACCTTCATCAACAACACTTTATTTTCTTCAACCATGTATCTCACAAAGTGATATTGAATATCAATATGCTTTGTATTTGAATGATAAGTCAGGTTCTTCGCCAGAAAAATTTCACTTTGACTGTCACAATCTATCCTTACAGCTTGTTGTACCAACCCAATACCCGAACACAATATTTGTAACCATATTTCTTCCTTACTTGCATGAGTGGTTTCCATGTATTCAACTTCTATAGTTGAAAGTGCCACTACAACCTGTCTTTTGGTCATCCACATTATTTCTCCTCCAAATGGGTGAAACACATCCCCACTTTTAGATCTCCTACAATCCATATCTCCATCCTAATCTGCATCCAAAAATCCATGTATATCCAAAACTTTGTCCAATATCAGTCTTCCTTGGTAGCACAATCTATAGCTATCAGTGCCACACAAATACCTAAAAACCCTTTTTAATGTTGTCCAATGCTCCTTCCTTGGTTTTGACATATACCTGCTCAAAAATCTCATTGCATGTGCAATGTCCGTTCTAGTACAAACCATTTCATACATCAAACTACCAATTGCACTTGCATATGGAACATGGGAAATTTCCTCCTCCTCTTCCTGTGTCTTGGGACACTGATCCACAGATAAATTTACACCAACAAGAATAGGAACCTTGACCGGTTTACATTCCTGCATATTAAACCTCTACAATATTGTCTCAACATATTTTCTCTGATTTAACAAGAGTTTCCTCTTTTTCCGATCTCTTTTAATTTCCATGCCCAAAATGAAATTTGAAGCACCGATATGCTTCATGTAAAATTTAGAGGATGTTGTTCCAGAGTCTGTACTTAAGGCTTAGAAGTACAGTATCTAGGCATCCGAAAGTGAGTAAGGGGTAGAGAAGGAAGAAATGTCAACCTTCGGCAAGGGAAGCTAGGGTTGATTTCTAGGTTGTTGTCTAGCTTCCAACTGTTCTTGGATGTTTATGTCCCTTTCAATCACTGCCCACGAACGTTCCAGTTCGACCCGGGTAGTGGTTGTTTTAAGAATAGTATAAAAAAGATTCAAGGCAACATGTGTTTGATCTGATAGTCCGGGTTCAATATTAGGCTGTCTTGTCACAGGGACAGTCATAGAGGAACAAAATAATAAGAAAATCTCAATACTTTTTAGATGTTGTCTCGATTTAGGTCATATAAAGGAGAGTTTATAGCTCTAGTAGTGAAAACAGGGTTCAAACCAAAGGCTCTTTCCCGTAACTGAGTTATATTTTAATAAATGTGTGTGAGGTGTAAGAAAACATTAAGTTGTCTATCATGTAAGGCTCCTATCAAGGGAGAATCTCACTTATAAAAAAAAGAAGAAAAAGATAAAGAAATAACCTGATGAAGCATAAAATATATATAGAAATCTAAAATGTTCACTGGTCTTATACCTGCTGATAGCCGATACAGAGGAAAAACGGTAAACAATATAGAAAACTAGAATTTATTCACTATAGTAGAGGTTGGACTAAATTATAGCGAAACATTCATCAGATACATATATGAAATGGAATGAAATATGAAATACAAGGAAACAAACTCATAACACAGTCGTGATGGAATAGAGAATCTTTGGATTTGCTTTGTATTAACTCTCGAGGAAAAAATCTCTATTACAATCGACCCAAAAAGGTCCAACCTCTTTTTCTTCCTTCTATTGTATATTTATACAAATTTACATATGATGGAATCCCAATCGTTCCAGGATTTTCAGTTACAACGAGAAGGAGATCAATCATTTCATTTATTTATCCTATGTATTTATTTGGTACCAGAAGCCTGCCCTCTCGCATGCTCGGTACAAGTGACACATTTTTCCACCAGTCGAGATATCAACCTTGAAGGTTCTGCTTGACAATTGGCCTAAAAAATGTAACAATCTCTGACTAATTGCGGCAACCTCTTCCATCTGTCGGTCTAGGGTGTCAATAACACACAATTTCACACTTGGTTTAATAATCCATTTATCTATTTGAACTATGTCTTCCAAAGTTACTTGTGAGACTTCAGCTGAATCTCTTTCTTCTTTCTCATTTATATCAAGCGAGAGTTTCACCATATTCATTTTGCTCAACGTCTCAGCATTACTCTCGCTATCAATGCCTAACACATTTCCATCTATATAACTGAAAGCCTCTTCACAAGATTTCCTTACTTTCTTGGCTTGCAATTTGCCTTCTGATATGCTGCATTCCCATTCTTTCAACCAAATATTACCTTGGGTCTGTTCCGAAATGGAAAACTAAGAACTTTTTCCCAATTCTCTGTTTGTTGTAGCTATTACAACCTCTTGAAAAGCAACCCGAGCTACTCCAGCTTCTCTCTCTGACAGATAAGTTTTCTAATACTTGATCAATAAGAAGACAATTGTCCCGAATCGTCTCTACCTAAGCAAGTAAACTTCGTTGGGCTGCAGAAACCCTGCTCTGAATCTCCATAGCCTGGGACTGGAATATCCCGATATTTATAATTTGGCTTTCAGTGAACTCTAATCTAACCTGTAGCTTCCCTATCAAGTCTCTTTGTTGGCCTACCTGTATTTGACTGGTCTTAGCTACCAGCTCTACTTGTTCGAGCTTAGCTTTGAGCAGCTCAATTTCCTTTTTATCGGCCATCCTTGCTTATTCTATTCGTGTGTTTTCCAGGTCTTTAGCAGCTTCTTCTGCTATGGCTAGTTTAGCTTCTAAGGTTTTGATGAGGCAATTTTTTCGCTTCAGCTGATTCTTCAAAACCCTGACTAAAAATTGGTTTGTCGTAGAAAACGCCTCTAATGTTCCGGCTATTTCTGTCGCGAATTCTTCCTTCTTCATATCTTTCCCATCGGTCAACACCTTAAATTTCTTGGCCATTGATCCTACTTCTTGATAGAATTCTCTTTTTACCACATCTTTTCTCTTCTTATAAAAAAATAACTCATTTGGAGGGACCTCTTCCATCCTTATAGGTCTCAATTCTTCATTGAAAATCCACCCTGCGTCTATGTTCCCTTGAGTTGACTGTAAGGGAGTAATGGAGGTGATGAGATCTCTGATTTTCTTAGTTGACTTTCCTGGAGTGGTAACTGGAGTCTGCGTTTTCGGTGGATTGGGAGTTTTCATTTCTGGTTTCAGATTCCTAGTTTGCTCTCCCCTGTCCTGGTGTTTTTCTTGTCCAGGTGCTGTATCTTTGGAGCCCTCGGCTTCTTTTTACTGCACCTCTGCTGTTATTGGATTCTCACCCCGCAATACTGGGGGAAAACAACTCCGTCGATGTTCTTGGAATTTTAAAACATCAACCCTCTCTTCGGGTGCCAGGGCTTGTATCTGAGCCAAAACCTCGACATAAGATCTCGTGCTCAAAAAATCTCATTCGAGGGAAAATTTTCATGTTCGAACCTTTTAAGCCCGCAACTGGCTAAGTGATTACTTACGAACCTCCGTGGATCATGCTTTTTGAATTCGACATGAACCAATTTCAGGTCCTCCAGGGCTGTTGCCTCAGCTTTAGCATGCTCAAGATCTAACAAAGAATAGGAACTTAAATGAATACGAAAAGGTGACCATACCTTCTTAGAATATCCCTTAAGCTCCTTGCTTATGCCACCAATTACGGTTTGTCTGGCAATCTCACAGAAAGCCATCCTATCAGGTATGAATAAAGGCAAGGCATTTGAAGGAACAGAAGCACTGAAAACCCTGAGATATGAAAATTCTTCTTCCACGTACCAGTCGGCTATACTGCTCAGATTTGTCGCGATACTTTCTGAGATCCTGGGTGGCGGGTGGCCGAAGATAGTGACATGCAGTGGTACCATCACCTAGTTAAATATTTCATACACAAAATCTGAGGCTTTGTCTTCCCACATATTTGAATGGTAGACGGGGATGGGCTCATCCTCCAATGGAGTCCATCTCCAACTCATCAAGGGAAAAGGTGTCAGAAAACACACGACGTCCATGATATACGCGGACATAAAGAATGAAACAATCTTTCCGCTCTCCCTCTGCGCTCGATACTCTGTAACTCGACTGGTCAAACTATCAGACAGTAGTTTAGCCCAGTTGAAGGAACAACCTTCAACGACCGTGTGAATTAGAGGCACCCACTGAAGGAAAAAATGTGTGGTGTCCTCTCTCCCATATAATATGCAGGTCATCATAGCGATATATTTGAAATATGGTTCCAGAGAAGCTATTTAATATATACCATTATTGTTCGCCTTGAACTTCACAGGGTGTGAAACCCAATCTTTGATTAAACCGTACATAGCCTTGTTGTATTGCACACATTACTTCTGTTTAAAATTCTCCAGGAATTCGGCATTGTAAACAAAGTCCAACACGGCTGGCAACTTGTACATAGCCTGCAATTGTTCGGGTCTGAAAGTCCCAATGGTGACCCTCTGCTCATTGACGATGGTTTTGGTTGGTATATCTACATGGTCTAATGCCCACCGGATCATATCGTAGTAAGGGAGCAACCGTGACCTAGCCTCTACTTTATGCATTTGAGCCTGGACGACGATCTTATACTTGGTGATCATGTCATCTTTTTTATTTTCACTGGAATCATCTGAAACATCTACCAATTCAGACTGTAGAACCTCAGAAATATATGACCAGATCCTGACAAAGTAAACACTTCGAGGTGAAGTATCAGAAATGATGTCTGAACCTTGTCCTGAAACCTCAACATTGGCTTTAGATGCTTTTCGCGAGGCCATGGCGGGGGATTCTACTTTAGCTCTCCTGCGATAAAAATATGTATACATACAGAAATTAGTTTGCTCGCGAAAATTTGGCTCTGTGTAGAATAGAAATGAAATTTGAGACAACAAATAAAAAATCCATGTCTTCGACTATTTAAAACTAGGTCGTCCTTAGGGACAAAACGGTCAAATCGTTCTTAAATATAAATTTAGCAATAAAATCCAAACCCTTACTTGTCAATTCACCTCATTTCTAATTAATGCCATAAATTTTGACAGTCCGTAATGCAAGTTGGCGCAAAGAAAGTTTAAAATTGCCTTGGAGACTGTGCATATATTAAAACAATGAAAATGTTGGCCTAGCTTAATTAATCAATTTTTTTTTTTTAAATGTTAATTAATCTTTCGGCATTCGCCTCATCGAGAGTTTTCACTTTAACCCTTTACATCTATAAAACCCGAGATTGCGATAATTAGCTTTGGTTAATACAAAACGTAACTAGGATTAAGTGTTTAATTAATTACGTTTTTATTTATATCGCGACTTCGCGACTCAGGGCTTCGAAGATTTAACTTCCGGGAGGCTTGTATGCTGAGTTGCGAAATCGCGAGATCGCGATGATATGATTTGATTAAATTGGAGGATAAAATGAGATTAAGTGTTTAATTAATTACGTTTATATTTATATCGTGACTT
>SNQJ01S0018562.1:145395-162259 GCA_010110895.2 Picea sitchensis
TGCTTATGTCATATAATGCTTCAGGTAATGCCCATTGACAGGGGCATTGAGGATTTCACCATCTATATTTTCTAGTAGGAAAGAATTTTTTCCTTCGAGAGATGAGACTCTGAATGGCCCATACCAAAGGTGATCGAATTTACCATGTTTCGTTGTTTCTTCCCTCCTTGCATCCCACCTTAAAACCAAATTACCTGGGAGAAAATCTTTGTCCTTTGCCCTACGGTCGAATAATGCCTTCATGTCGTCTTGATACTTCTGCAACCTTTCATCTACTTCGACCCTGTGTTGTTGAACCTCGATTAGCTGGTTTATCCTCCTGGTGACATGATTAGGTTCTTCTTTATAATCTTGCCACAATTTCATCACGGGGAGCGCTAAATTTATAGGTAACATTGCATCTGTCCCATATACCATCTGAAAAGGGGAAATGTCGATAGAATTTTTAGTGCCTATGCGATTCGCCCACAAGGCGTACTTTAAATGCACATGCCAAGACCTTTTGTTTTCATCCAACACTTTCTTAATTATATTGATTAGGCTCTTGTTAGATGACTCAGCCAGTCCATTTCCTTGGGGGTAGTATGTTGTAGAATGGCCAAGAACGATATTATACTTTTGGCAAAAGATGATCATAGCCATAGATTTGAAAGCCTGGGCATTATCTTTGACTATCTTTCGGGGGCAGCCAAATATTGACAAGATATTGCCTTCTAAGAAATCTATTACCACCGAGTCAGTTTCCCTTTTGGTTGGAATAGCTTCCACCCACTTAGTAAAGTAGTCTGTGGCAGTTAATATCCACTTGTGTTGGGCGCTAGAATGTGGATTAATCTCTCCTATAAAATCTAGCCCCCATTGTTGAAAAGGGGCTTCAGTTTTGACCAGAACTAAAGGTAGCGCTGGGAGTTTATGTTTGCCTGCAAATATATGACAAGGGTTACAGGCTCGGACCTTGGCATTAACGTCTGAGAAAATTTTTGGCCAGTAATACCCAGCACTCAGAATTTTGTAAGCTTTGGCCCTCCAAGCATGATGTCCTCCACACACTCCTTCCTGAAATTCACTTATAACCCTTTCTGTTTTCGATTCGACTAAGCAGATTAACAAGAAACCGAGTGGGTCTTTCTAATATAGTTGATTTTCGACAATACAATACTTAACCGCATGAAGTTTTAAAGTCCTGGCTTTTGATGGCGATAGTTCACTCGGGCATTTTAGAGTCAACAGGTAGGATACTATGTTTCTGTACCATTCTGATGATATGAACTTCTGCTCGATCTTAATTGCACTTGTTCGTTCATCAAGCTCATTTATGTTCATGTCTTCCTCACCTTCCTGCAGGCAGTTTATATCTAGAGCTCTGAGATCTGATTCAGCCATAAGTTTGGCCAGGCCTTGTCCCTTTATCAGTTTAGTAGGTTTGATTTCCAGGTCAAATTCTTGAATCTTGGCAAGCCATCGTCCTCTTTTCCCATCACTGTCTGGTTGTACCAAAATATCTTTCACAGAACTGGTCGGCGCGTACGCAATGATCTTGGAGTGTAATACATATGTTCTAAATGCCTTCAGTGCTTTTACCATGGCATACGCTTGTTTTTTTATTATATCATATTTAAGTTCTGCATCTCTAAGGCTCTTTCTGAAAAAGGTGATCGGTTGTTCGAAACCCTCTTCGTTTTTTTGGAGGAGCATTGCAACAATCGTGTGTTCAGAGGAAAACGAGAAAATAAGAAAATCTTTTAGATAATCGAGACTTGCCAATACAGGTGCCTCGGCTATGAATTTATTAATGTGTGTGAATGACGCTTTGGCCTCTGTTGTCCACTTTACTTCGCTGTTCTTTTTCAGCATATCTGTGATCAATTTTACAATTTCAACAAAATTTGGAATAAATCTTCGTAAAAAAATTATTTTTCCTAAGAAAGATTGAATTTCTTTTACATTTCTAGGAATGTTTATAGTGTCTGTTGCTTCAACCCTCTTAATATCAATCTTAATTCCATCCTTAGATACAATATGACCCAAAAGTTTACCTTCTTGCATGGAAAAGTGTGATTTCTTGGGGTTTAAGAAAAGACCAAACCTGCGGCATTTTTCGAATGTTTGTTTAAGATGTACCAGATGCTCTTCGTCGGATTTGGAGAAAATCGTTAAATCATCGAGATAGATGACTATGAACTTATCCCTCTCTCCAATGAAAGCGATGTCCATAGCACTTTGGAACGTGGCTCTTGCATTCATCAAACCGAAAGGCATTTTATCATACATGAACGTACCCCAAGGGGTAGTAAAAGCTGTTTTTTCTTTATCTTGTTCATTCATGGCAATTTGATTATATCCAAAGAAACCATCAATCATAGACATCATGTTCGCCCCAACTACCCTTTCTATCACGTGACCCATTTTAGGTAGTGGATAATTGTCTTTAAGGGAGGACTTATTTAGATTTCTGAAATCCACGCACAGTCTAATTTCCCCACTCTTTTGTCTGACCGGGACCAGGTTTTCCACCCAGTCGGAATATCTCAGAGGTACAATAATTTTTTCCTCTAAAAGTTTCTTCACTTCTCTCTCGACCATAGGCAATAAAATGGGGTTGATCAGCCTAAGATTTTGTCTAAAGGGTTTGACCCCAGGCTTTAGAAGTATCTTGTGATCGATCACGGTAGTGTTGTAGGTTCTTAACTCATCATAAGACTAGGCGAAAACGTCTTTAAATTGTCTGAGTAGGTCCTTATACTTGTCTTTTATTTTAGGGGGGAGGAGTTTATATATTTTAACCATCCTGGACTCTTATTTGGTTCCTATGTCACAGTCCTCGACCTCTTCTGGTTGGGTTTGTAAGTTGGATTTTATAGGTATGTCGTTTTGATCAAACAATATTTTCAGAGGGATCAAGCCTTTCGGAATCTGGTTATTTTTTAGGACCATCATGCGATGATTTGCGATTTTGTCTTGGAAAGCTTGAGGGTCCTCTCCTTCTTGCATGATCCATATATGGTCATTCTGATTTTCTTGAGCTGCGTGAGTTTCGAAAAATTCACCTACTGCTTCAAGAAACTTCTTAATTTGTTCATCATCCTCGAAAACCTGCCAATGCTGGATATTATCCGGTATAGATGGTCTGTGTCTTATCTCTATGTGATACTTCAATTTAAAGGTTGTAGGAGGAGTGAAAGTTGAAGATGCTTTAGCTAATGCATCAACCTGTAAGTTTTCTGTGCGTGGGATGAAGTGGACATTCACAGAAAAGAAATTTTTTTCCATCAGATCCCAGGCACAATTTCTGTATGATCTTAATCTGGGATGCTTGGCTTGGTATTGCCAATTTATTTGTTTGACTATCAACTCCGCATCTTCGTATACCTCTAGGTTTTTTTATTTTTAGCCTCTTGTCAGCCTCTAATCCTAAGAACAAGGCTTCGTATTCACATACATTGTTAGTATAATCTATATCCCATTGTAGTCTATAAGAAAAAGGGACAACGAACCTTTCTTCAGGTGCCACAAAAAGCACTCCTGCACCATCCCCTTCGTAAGACAAGGCACCGTCAAAAAACATTTTCCAGATACCGGTGCTACACATATCCTCGGTCATGTAACCTGACTCTTCATGCTATATATCATTTTCCTATGTGCAACCATATAAACCATCGTCAAAAGATAAGATACAATTTCCTAAATCTTGATCTGCAATGTAAATTGGGAAATTGTTCGGATTTTGAGGGTCGCTTACTGTATATGCTAACCTCGTCTCCCTGTACAACTGAGTAAATTTCCCACCAAACACAGGAATCGTGGAGTATGTCATATCCAGTTGAAGAGAACCCCCCAGCTTGTCTCCCCATGACCTAGACAACAGTAAGCCGTATTTTGGGGGAATATCAGCAATGACCACATCCATCAAGATGCTCTTAACCGAGACCTGTGCTAGGGTGACTACTAAATCCTTTATCATTCCCATACACTTAACTTTTCTCAAATCAAATGAGTAAATATCTCCATAAGGTCTGGTGATCTGGAGACCCAATATGTCCATAATAATTTTAGGCATCACGTTATGTGAGGCTCCGGAGTCTAGCATGCAATTATGTAGAAGTTGATCATATACGTTTAAGGTGATATAAAAGGGAGCAACAGTGTCTTTGGCTCCTTGAAAATGTGGACAAAAAGTGATGTTGGGCTTATCATCTTCCAGGTTCAAAACGTCAGATTGGCTTTCTAGCTCTGAAACGCATATCACTTTGGTAATCTGCTTTTGATAAACTGGGTTTTTCACTAATTCTACAAGAGGAATTGGTATCTTAATTTTATTTATCTCATTTTTGAAACTGAAAACTCCACTCACCTTGTCTGTTTCTCTAATTGGGACTTCTAAATCCTTCTTTTCCAACTTATTTGTCTAGAATGCCTTATTACTCATGATCTTGGTTAAAGGTGTATTTGTATTAGCTGCTTCGGTTTCCTGTGTTTTAGTCTCAACCTTTTCCACTTCGGGTTCTTGCGCGTTTACTACTTTCTCTTTGCTCTTAGGTAACACGGTTTCTTCTGGGGTAGGCTCATAAGTTTGACCTCTTGGGAGAATTTTCTTAGGTTGAGTAGTCGAAATATGCTTACCCTTAGATCTCAAGTTATACCTAGGTTGGACCTCGTCCATTATCATACCGGTTTCTTCTTGATAACTACAAAGGTCAGTATAATCTCTTTCTTCACCCTCAATAGACAATTGTTGAGTGTTTAGAGATTTTTCATAATCCTCTCTAGTCAGATAAGGTTGTGTGCAACCATCACCCAAGTTCGTGACATCATCATCTAAATCTCCGAAATCTTGGAGATCATTCACTCCTATAAAATTTTCGTTCTTTAGGGGAGTTTGTATTTTCTGATCTTCATTTTTTATCTGTCTTTGTTGATTTGGGGGATTGGGATTCTTGCTATAATTTTTGGGAAGGTCGTACAGAGGAACGGGCAATACCAAAGGAGCATATCTTGCTGCCACTTTAGCAAACACTCTGGGAGGGGGGGCAGGCCCTTGGCCTCCAACTCCTCCCCTAGGAGCACCTCCACCTCCTCCTCTAACAATCCCTCCACATCCCCCTCCAACAACTGCCATCGTTATTAGTGGAAAGTTGTAAAGGGGGTTTTGGAATATTAAAAGTGAATCTTTACTTTCTTCGCGGGGCGAAAAATCTGAGGATTATTGGTAAGGGATGCGAGGGCTTGGCTCTTCGGACTTGCAAGAGATGTAATTAGGAGAACCAATGGGTGTGGAAACTGGATGTGTGAAATATTCTTCGAGACTGTGTGAGGTCGCGGAATTCAACTGAAGAGTCGACGATATATCGCCAGTAGATAAATTTTCTACATGACTTTTTCCTTTATGTTCTACAGAGGTTATCAGACGGGTTTCACTTCTAACTTCGGAGCAGTTTGATGTTAGATCCTTAGTGTCTAAAAGAGGGTTGCATGAATTTGAAGGTTTAGAAGAACTCTTGGTCTTCAGTTGTGGGTATTTAAGCTGATAGACTGCAGGGGTCGGCTTAAGAGAGCCTCTCACCTTTAAAACCTTCTCAAGATCGGTAACGGGTGTGGTCTGTTTACCATCAAGGTTTTTCCTGTTATTCCTTCGTCCAGATGCCAGATTATTAATCGTGGAGTCGCCAAGTGAAAGATTGGAAAGCCTTTAAAAGGTCTTCACTCTTTGTTCACTATCAAAGGGTGGCACTTTCAACGAAAAAAAATTTCATTTTTCCAGGGAAAACGATTTCGTAACTTCGGTCCCCGACAATGAAGCCAAAAAGATGTTGTTCCAGAGTTTGTACTTAAGTCTTAGAAGTACAGTGTCTAGGCATCCGAAAGTGAGTAAGGGGTAGAGAAGGAAGAAATGTCAACCTTTGGCAAGGGAAGCTAGGGTTGATTTCTAGGTTGTTGTCTAGCTTCCAACTGTTCCTCGATGTTTATGTCCCTTTCAATCGTTTCCCACGAACGTTCCAGTTCGAACCGAGTAGTGGCTGTTTTAAGAATAGTATAAAAAATATTCAAGGCAATATGTGTTTGATTTGATAGTCCAGGTTCAATATTAGGCTGTCTTGTCACAGGGACAGTCATAGAGGAACAAAATAATAAGAAAATCTCAATACTTTTTAGATGTTGTCTTGATTTCGGTCGTATAAAGGAGAGTTTATAGCTCCGGTAGTGAAAAAAGGGTGCGAACCAAAGGCTCTTTCCTGTAACTGAGTTATATTTTAATAAATGTGTGTGAGGTGTAAGAAAACATTAAGCTGTCTACATGTAAGGCTCCTATCAAGGGAGAATCTCACTTATAAAAAAAAGAAGAAAAAGATAAAGAAATAACCTGATGAAGCATAAAATGTATATAGAAATCTAAAATGTTCATTGGTCTTATACCTGCTGATAGCCAGCACAGAGGAAAAACGGTAAACAATATAGAAAACTATAATTTATTCACTATAGTAGAGGTTGTACTAAATTATAGCGAAACATTCATCATATACATATATGAAATGGAATGAAATATGAAATACAAGGAAACATACTCATAACACAGTCATGACAGAATCGAGAATCTTCGGATTTGCTTTGTATTAACTCTCGAGGAAAAAATCTCTATTACAATCGACCCAAAAAGGTCCAGCCTCTTTTTCCTCCTTCTATTGTATATTTATACAAATTTACATATGATGGAATCCCAATCGTTCCAAGATTTTCAGTTACAACAAGAAGGAGATCAATCGTTTCATTTCTTTATCCTATGTATTTATTTGGTACTAGAAGCCTGCCCTCTTGCATGCTCGGTACAAGTGACACATTTTTCCACCGGCCGAGATATCAACCTTGAAGGTTCTGCTTGACAATTGGCCTAAAAAATGTAACAATCTTTGACTAATTGCGGCAACCTTTCTTCCATCTATCGGTCTAGGGTGTCAATAGCACACAATTGCACACTTGGTTTAATAATCCATTTATCTATTTGAACTATGTCTGCCAAAGTTACTTGTGAGATTTCGGCTGAATCTCTTTCTTCTTTCTCATTTATATCAAGCGAGAGTTTCGCCATATTCATTTGGCTCAACGTCTCAGCATTACTCTCGCTATCAATGCCTAACAAATTTCCATCTATAGAACCGAAAGGATCTTCACAGGATTTCCTTACCTTCTTGGCTTGCAATTTTCCTTCTGATATGTTGCGTTCCCATTCTTTCAACCAAATATTACCTCGGGTCTATTCCGAAATGGAAAACTAAGAAATTTTTCCTGATTCCCTGTTTGTTGTAGCTATTACAACCTCTTGAAAAGTGACCCGAGTTGCTCCAGCTTCTCTCTCTCTGACAGATAAGTTTTCTAATACTTGATCAATAAGCAGAGAATTGTCCCAAATCGTCTCTACCTTGGCAAGTAAACTTCGCTGGCCTGCAGAAACCCTGCTCCGAATCTCCATAGCCTGGGACTGGAACATCCCGATATTTATAATTTGGCTTTCGACGAACTCTAATATAACTTGTAGCTGCCCTATCAAGTCTCTTTGTTGGCCTACCTGTATTTCACTGGTCTTAGCTACCATCTCTTCTTGTTCGAGCTTAGTTTTGAGAAGCTCAATTTCCTTTTTATCGGCCATCCTTGCTTGTTCTATTCATGTGTTTGCCTGGTCTTTAGCAACTTCTTCTGCTGTGGCTAGTTTAGCTTCTAAGGTTTTGATGAGGTGATTTTTTCGCTTCAGCTGTTTTTTCAAAACCCCGACTAAAAGTTGGTTTGCCGTAGCAAATGCCCCTAATGTTCTGGCTATTTCTGTCATGAATTCTTCCTTCTTCATATCTTTCCCATCGGTCAACACCTTAAATTTCTTGGCCATTGATCCTGCTTCTTGATAGAATTCTCTTTTTACCACAACTTTTCTCTTCTTATAAAAAAAGAACTCATTTGGAGGGACCTCTTCCATCCTTATAGGTCTCAATTCTTCATTGAAAATACACCCTGTGTCTATGTTCCCTTGAGTTGATTGTAAGGGAGTAATGGAGGCGATGGGATCTCTGATTTTCTTAGCTGACTGGCCTGGAGTGGTAACTGGAGTCTTCTTTTTCGGTGGATCGGGAGTTTTCATTTCTAGTTTCAGATTCCTAGTTTTCTCTCCCATGTCCTGGTGTTTTTCTTGTCTGGGCGTTGTATCTTTGGAGCCTTCGGCTTCTTTTTGCTGCACCTCTGCTATTATTGGATTCTCACCCCGCAATACTGGGGGAAAACAAATCCGTCGATGTTTTTGTAATTTTAAAACATCGTCCCTCTCTTCGGGTGCCAGGGCTTGTATCCGAGCCAAAACCTCAGCATAAGATCTCGTGCCTCGGAAAATGTCATCCGAGGGTGAATTTTCATGTTCGAATCTTTTAAGCCTTCAACTGGCTAAGTGATTACTTACGACCCTTTGTGGATCGTGCTTTTTGAATTCGACATGAACCAATTTCAGGTCCTCCATGGCTGCTACCTCAGCTTTAGCATGCCTGAAATATAACAAAGAATAGGAACTTAAATGAATAGAAAAAGGTGGCCATACCTTCTTAGAATATCCCTTAAGATCGTTGCTTACGCCACCGATTACGGTTTGTCTGGCAATCTCACGGAAAGCCAGCCTATCGGGTATGAATAAAGGCAAGGCATTCGGAGGAACAGAAGCATCGAAAACCCTTAGATATGAAAATTCTACTTCCATGTACCAGTCGGTTATACTGCTCAAATTTGTCGCGATACTGTCTAAGATCCTGGGTGGAGGGTGGCCGAAGATAATGACATGCAGCGGTACCATCACCCAGTTAAATATTTCATACACAAAATCTGAGGCTTTGTCTTCCCACAACTTTGAATGGTAGATGTGGATGGGCTCATCCTCCGATGGAGTCCAGCTCCAACTCATCAAGGGAAAAGGTGTCAGAAAACACACGACGTCCATGATATACATGGACATAAAGAATGAAGCAATATTTTCGCTCTCCCTCTACACTCGATACTCTATAACTCGACTGGTCAAACTATCAGATAGTAGTTTATCCCAGTCGAAGGAACAACCTTCAACAACCATGTGAATTAGAGGCACCCACTGAAGGAAAAAATGTGTGGTGTCCTCTCTCCCATATAATCTGCAGGTCATCATAGCGATATATTTGAACTGTGGATCCATAGAAGCTATTTAATATATACCATTACTGTCCGCCCTGAAATTCACAAGGTGTGAAACCCAATCTTTGATTAAACCAGACATAGCCTTGTCGTATTGCACACATTCCTTCTGTTTAAAATTCTCTAGGAATTCAACATTGTAAACAAAGTCCGACACGGCTGGAAACTTGTACATAGCCTGCAATTGTTCGCATCTGAAATTCCCAATGGTAACCCTCTGCTCGTTGACGATGGTTCTGGTTGGTATATCTACATGGTCTAATGCCCACTGGATCATATCATAGTAAGGGAGCAGACGTGGCCTAGACGCTAGTTTATGCATTTGAGCCTGGACGACGATCTTATACTTGGTGATCATGTCGTCTTTTTTATTTTCACTGGAATCATCCGAAACATCAACCAATTCAGACTGTAGAAACTCAAAAATATATGACCAGGTCCTGACAGAGTTGACACTTCGAGGTGAAGTATCAGAAACGTTGTCTGAACATTGTCCTGAAACCTCAACATTGGCTTTAAACGCTTTTCGTGGGGCCATGGCGGGGGATTCTACTTTAGCTCTCCTACGATAAAAATATGTATACATACAGAAATTAGTTTGCTCGCGAAAAGTTGGCTCTGCGTAGAATAGAAATGAAATTTGAGACAACAAATAAAAAATCCATGTCTTCAACTATTTAAAACTAGGTTGTCCTTAGGGACAGAACGGTCAAATCGTTCTTAAATATAAATTTAGCAATAAAAACCAAACCCTTACTTGTCAATTTGCCTAATTTCTAATTAATGTCATAAATTTTGACAGTCCATAATGCAAGTTGGCGCAAAGAAAGTTTAAAATCGCCTCGAAGATTGTGCATATATTAAAACAATGAAAATGTTGGCTTAGCTTAATTAATCAGGTTTTTTTTTTAAATGTTAATTAATCTTTCGACATTTGCCTCATCGAGAGTTTTCAATTTAACCCTTTACACCTCTAAAACCCGATATTGCGACAATTAGATTTGGTTAATACAAAACATAACTAGGATTAAGTGTTTAATTAATTATGTTTTTATTTATATCGTGACTTCGCGAATCGGGGCTTCGACTCAGGGCTTCGAAGATATAACTTCCGGGAGGCTTGTATGCCGAGTTGCGAAATCGCGATGATATGATTTGATTAAATTGGAGGATAAAACAAGATTAAGTGTTTAATTAATTACGTTTATATTTATATCGTGACTTCGTGACCCGGGGCTTCGAAGGTATAACTTTTAAGGGAAAACACGGCGAGTTGCGAATTCCCGACAGAGCTTAACCGCGGTTAAAGTTTTTACCTTTAACATTAACCCGAGTTACTAAAACAAGAATCTCGCGGTTTCGGCTATCGGGGTTACGACGGTAAGACTTTTGGAGCTAGAAAATGCCGAGACACGAAATCCCGATGATGCTTAACTACAGTTTAGAGTATTTTAACTCTTGGTAATGATCTGGGTAAACTTTTTAAAACTAGTTCGCCGTTTCGCCCCTCGGAACTTGTAAACTATGTGATCTATAGCTCCCGACATGCGACATCCCGAGGTAAAAAGGAGAGACTCGTTTAAACGATAAAAAAAACAAATAAATATTACCTTAAGAGTATGATCATAACCGTCACTATTTGCGTGATGAGACTTCTGAGATTTTGGGAAAAATAAAGGAAAATATGAAAACCGGCTTTCGACTTCAAGCATTAAGATATGAAATTTTGAACAGGCTAAAAAAAAAAAAGGCGGCTCCAACAGAGGACAACTGAGTTTTCACATCGTGGATAATCTCCTTGTTGTTTCCTATCAACAACATGTCATCCAAATACAAGACCAAATAAATCAAATGATCACCAATTAATTTAAAATACACGCAATTATCCTCTTTGCTTCTTTTGAAACCAAATCCCAACATATAAGTATCAAATTTTTGATACCACATCCTTGGTGACTGTTTTGAACCATACAGAGACTTTTTCAGCTTGCATACCAGCTCCTTCTTTCCCTTCATAACAAATCCTTCTAGCTGCTTCATATAGATTTCTTCTTCCAGATCCCCATGTAGGAATGTTGTCTTCACATCCATATGCTCTACTTCAAAATAAAATGCAACAACAACATATAACAAAAATATTATAGAGGTTAACTTGGAAATAGGAGAAAAAATCTCACCAAAATCAATTCCCTCAACCTGGGAATAACCCTTTGCTACTAACCAAGCTTTGTATTTCTCCACTTTTCATTCTGCGTTCAACTTCTTTTTAAATTCCCATTTTCTTCCAATGGGATTTCTTCCAGTTGGAAACTCCACTAGATCCCAAGCCTCATTCTTATCCAAGGCTATCATTTCTTCGTCCATGGCCTTTTTCCAGACATTTCCATCCTCTGAATCCACTGCCTCCCTGGCAGTTCTAGGATCATTATCAGTGATAGACAAAGCAAAATTTGAACGAAAATCAGATGGAGTATACCTTTCTCGTAGCCTTCTTTATAGAACCAATATCCTCAATACTGGAGTATGAGTATCTTCTTCTTCCGATTCATGTTCTTTCGTAGAGTCTGATTCATCATCCTTTAAATCAAACTCTATTTTATATGGTTCTTCCTTACTTGGTAGGACTTCATGTTTAATAACATCATTCATTTCTCTAAATACCACATCTCGGTTATACACTACCTTCTTAGTTTCTGGGTTCCAAAGATTATAACCTTTGAAACCATCTTTATATCCAATAAAGATACACTTTTCAACCTTCTTATCTAGTTTACTCTTGTTTTCCTTTGGAACATGAACATGTGCATCACAACCAAATACCTTGAGATGTGTGAGAGAAGGTTTCTTACCATTCCATACCTCTTGTGGAGTCTTGTCATCCAACGCTAATGAGGGTGATATGTTGACCAGGTAACATGCAGTACTCACTGCCTCTGACCAGAATTCTTTCCCTAACCTGATACCACTGAGCATGTACCTTGCTTTTTCCATCAACATCCTGTTCATCCTTTCTACAACTCCATTCTATTGAGGTGTATATGGAGTATTCTTCTGTCTTTCTATACCACACTTCTTATAGAATTCATCAAATTCATTCCTCCATAACTCTCTATCATTATCTGTCCTCGACACCTTAATTCTTTTCTATGTTTGATTCTCAACAAGAGACTTGAATTATTTAAACCTATCAAATAATTCATATTTCTTCCTGAGGAAATATATCCAAGTATTCCTCGTGAAGTCATCAATAAATGATACATAGTACATGGATTTTCCCAATGATGGGACCGACACAGGTCCAAAAACATCACTGTGAGCTAGCTGTAAAATTCCTTCTTCCCTCGTTGCACTAGAGGAGAATCTTACCTGATTCTACTTCCCATATACACAATGTTCATAGAAATCAAAATCCAGAGAGAAGTTAGACATACCTTCAACCATAACTTTATTGTGTAGTAGACGAAGACCCTTCTCTCCAATATGCCCCATTCTTTGATGCCACAACATAACCTTTTCTCCAGAGACTATAGAAGTTATTTCTTCTTCAACTTCAATATCAGGAACAATGGAACTATTACACCCATCACTAACAATGCTTCCTTGCAGCTTATATAGAGTTCCAAACTGAACTCCCTTCAACAACACCATTGCTCCTCGAACCATCCCACATGTTTCCTTTTCAAATATTGTTTTTACCACTACATTGTCCATTTTTCTTACATAAATCAAATTGTTGGCCAATCCTGGGATGTGCAGAACACCAGGTAGTGTTCTAATCCCATATATGAGCCTCAACTTGACTTTTCCTCAACCTATGATTCTGGTTGTTGAGTCATCACCTAAGAAAACATTACCTCCATCATACCTTTCATATTCACATAACCACTCCCTGTGGAGAGTCATATGAAAGGGTGCACCTGAGTCAACCAACCATGCCTCATGATCTTCATGTGTGCTTGAAGAAGCCAAGTACATATCCCCTCCTTCTTCCTTGGAGGTATATTCTTATGTAGAAGGAGATTCTTCATATCCCTTCTTTTTCTCAACTTTGGATCTACATTGCTTCTTGTATTGCCCTTATTTTCCACATCTCCAACATAAATTTACAAAATTTATGGGATATTTAGATCTACCCTTAGACTTGGATCTCCCACTTGAGAACTTAGATCTATTTCTTTCCTGGGAGCATCCTCTTGCAAATAATGTGTTTGTTCTCTGCCCTTCCATGTTATTTCGTATCATCTCCTTCGACAACAAGGATGAGACCACTTCATCAAAATTCAAGATGGTTGTATTACTACCTATGGCCACAATTAGACTATCCCACGAGTCTGGTAAAGAACAAAGTAAATTGATACACTTATCTTCATCTGAAATTTTAATCTCAACATATACCAACTAACTTACCACAATATTGAAGGCATTCAAATGCTCTGACACCGAGTCTCCATCTCTCATCCTTAGATTATACAAATTATTTCTCAGGAATAGTTTATTTACTAGGGACTTGGACTGATACAACTTACCCAACTTATCCCATAAATCCTTGGTTATAGCTTTCTCTGACACATTCAATAATACTGAATCTAAGAGACACAGTCGGATTGTGCTCTTCACCTTTCAATCCAACATTTTCCAGTCATCTGTTGAAGTTCCTGTAGGTGTAGTACTTGGATCCAACATGATCCATGGATCTTTTTCCACCAATAGATCTTCCATCTTGAGCTTCAAAAGCTCAAAACGTTTCCCATTAAACTTCGCAATCTCCATTTTTTAATTTCTCACCATTTCTTTTCACCTGAAAAATCAATACCACAGATCTCCCACTATAACAAGGCTTATTATAGTATCGAGCCAAACCCTTGACCCCAAAGGCATCCCCCTGAAGCCAACAAATCTTTGATACCAAATGTAGATTTTAACCTTGTACAATATTTACTGCAAACAGATTTTCAGTAAAAGAACATAAAAGATACAATGGAAAATACAAACATTACATAGATTTTTCCCCTATGAACCCAAACTGGGGAAACTACAATACAATATAGGAGCCAGCGACATCCAAAACCCTAACTCAATGACCTATATTAGTCAACAACCTTAATTCCTTAACTGAAAATAGAAAACCATTAGAAAAAACCATGTGATGAAAAAGCACCCAACAATGGAGACAAAAATTGAGGCAACACGAAAAACAAGGGAAAAATGTGACAGATTCCCGAGGCAAAAAAAAATTCTCGGGGGTGCTACCCCTGTACCCCCCCTCAAACCCCCCTGTGTGCCCGGTGCAACGTAGACACTATTTCTCATGCAAAGAATATAAAACATTCCCAACAAAACTAGTTACCCTCCTCAAGGTCAAACTGGTTATCCTCCCCAAGTTCCAACTGGTTATCCTCCTCAAGGGAAAAATAGTTAACTTCCTCAAGTTAAAACTAACTATTCTTATCATGGTCAAATAGGTTGTCCTTCATATTTTACCCCAGTTTCCCAACAAATGAATCCTACTTTGCTGGCCAAAATCCTCAACAATCATATATGGGAGGACCTTCTAGATACAATTTCCCTCAACAACTTGTTTACGATCCAACTGGTGTTCATATGCCTCACCAGTACTATCCTCAAGCTAATAGACAATTACCTTTTCTAGCTACTTTAGATCTCCCAGAATTTTTGATATTGACAAATGATCCCATTTTGCACTCACCTTTCTGGCCAGTAATTCCCGCCAAGTTACCATTGGATATTCCAAAATTTGACAGTAAACCTAGAGAAGATTCGAATAACCATGTCATGACATTCCATCTTTTGTGTTCATCAAACTCATTGATGGATGACTCTATTCATTTACATCCTTTCCAATGTATTCTTGTGGTTTCCATAGTAAAATGGTACATCGAATTGCAACGTGGATCTTTTCAAGATTTCAATTCACTTGCAATGGATTTCCTCACCCATTTTCAACTACTAATTAGATACGAAACCAAAACATAACTTTTGACCTCCCTTCGTCATACTAATTTTGTGCACATTTTTTATCATATCCATGAATGGAAATGAAGACAATGATTGATCAAAACCATTATCCCAGACCAGTTATTGGCAGAATGGTTCACAAAATCCATGTTACCACCTATTTCTCGTGAAGTGGCAATGGGAGGCATAGTTACAG
This sequence comes from Picea sitchensis, assembly GCA_010110895.2. Taxonomy (NCBI): domain Eukaryota; kingdom Viridiplantae; phylum Streptophyta; class Pinopsida; order Pinales; family Pinaceae; genus Picea; species Picea sitchensis. Next base: position 160,757 of record SNQJ01S0018562.1, read on the forward strand.
AAGAGGAATCTATTACTCGCACCCAATATCTAGATTTGGTTTATTCCCAGTCTGGTACTTTATACGAATTGATACCAAATGCTCCCCATCCATCAACTGGTCCATCCAAACCAACATTTTCCACTCATGTTGAAGGCGTTATCGATTCTATCAAAACTCAACTTGCCTCACAGTTGATTGAGACTACAAATCATTATGTATATACCCCGACTACAGTGAAGACTTTTGTCTCATCAAATTTCGCCCCAACTAAAATTTCTGAAGTAAATGCAGTTCAATCTACTTCACCACCGTAATCAGGAGGAAAAAAGAAGACTAAGAATAAATCCAAGAAAAATAGTATTCAAGCAGAAAACCCAAAAACACAAACACAACCACCTGCTGCTGAAAAGAAACCACAGCGCAAACCAAAATTTCCCTCTCTCATATATGTTGAAGATCATTACACAAGAGATTGTCCTCATCAGAAAGAAGTATCAAAATTATTTAAAGGAAATTCCCAACCTGTTGTTTTGACACATCCTTTTCCACAACAGCAGTCACTAGTTGCACAAAATATTGCACCTCCGTAAGGAGGAAACCTAGGTCATCCTCCTAACGAAGATGCTTCCTCAAGTGCATATATTTACATGTTCAACGGTGTAGATTTGACCACTAGGGCATGACATATGACACACCTCCAGGTAAAATCAGTAAAGAAAGTGTAACTAATGGAACCATGACTGATCCACCTTCCACTTCTATTACCCCTCCATCTGGACCTCTCCAGATTAAGAAACCTACCTTTGACTCTATATTACGTCTTCCCAAGAGAACTATCTGAACGTCAACCTTTAATCCCAATTCTCGTGCTACCTAGAACTACAACATTGTTGAATATTTGGCCCAAGCACCTTGTGCAATGTCGGCTCTCAAAGTTATGGAAAATTTCCCTAGTCGGCGTAGGAATCTCTTGGCGACCATTGGAGTTGTAGATCCCGAGTCATCAAATAATATCATGTTTAACCTGGACAATTATAAATCGAGGCTCTCTCACCAACTTGCATTTAAAATCGATGTTGTTTTTCACAATCAACATATTCATCGCACTATACTGGATGAAGGAGCATTGACCTGTTTCATGTCCTTATCATGTTGGAAAGGTCTTAAAGCACATAGTCTTAATCAATATCCTACCATGTTGAAATAATTTGATCGACGAGGTTTCATACCTCATAGGTTGTTGCAATAATTAGTCATTGAACTGNGTGGCCTCTTCGGTTTTTTGATGTGTCCAGTTTCCTCATCAAGGAAAAATAGTTACCATCGATCAGTTAGATTATTGTACACTTGATGCTCGCAATCAAACAACCAACAATATTCCATTTCTGGGGGACTCAAATATTACTTATGAAAGTGTAGCCTAGATCTATGACTAAGCTTTTGGCGCCCAGATATACGACTCTGAAAAGATCCTGGACCCCCCCGGTCGTTCGACCTTTAACGATGGGGGAGGGGGGGGGG
>SNQJ01S0018562.1:162786-180684 GCA_010110895.2 Picea sitchensis
CCCCCCTAAAAACCTATTACCACCTCAGGGGGGTCCGGAATTACCACTTTTTCCCCAAAAAACCGCTTTTCCCAAATTTCGTTCATTTTTGCCTGTTCAACATGTCATTTTCCAAAGGAGATTATGTGAAAATAGAGATGAATTTTGAAAACCCGAGAGAGGTTTTTCTCCATAATGGGATGAAGAACAAAATTTTCTCTCATTTTTTGCACAGGTTCTACCATATGGGAGAATCGAAGCTATCTTTCCGCCTCATTTTTCATATTTTTGGTTCTTTCTGTTACAGTCCCGATTTTGCGGGAGCTATTACGGCGATCTAGAGGCGAATTTGGTGAAACCAAAAGAGGTTTTTGTCCGAAACATACTCATATAAAATAAAATCCTTCATTGTTTTCCTAGGTGTCAGTATTGAAGAGAAACAAATGTCTGTGTGGACCCCTTTTTTGCAGAAATTCGGCCCATCTTGCATGGCGGACAATTTAGGAATTTTTGTTATCTTTGGACGAGGCGGTTGAATACGACTTCCAAAAACTTGTTGGGGTATCTCTCCTATTTATTGATGTGAATTTAATGTAAAATGGTTTATTATTGAGCTTGGGATTCATGCCCCACAGGGGATACATTGTAATTTTCTTGATGACTTTCCAGAAATAAAATTGTAGCTGCAGGATTCTTGTGTTAGACTCCCTGGTGATTTTTTTCTCTGAGTAATTGTTTTCTTGCTCTGTTAATCCATTTGATTTTTTCCCTGATCCAATCATTGAAATAAATATTATGAACAAAACTTATTTTTTTGCACTCTGTTTCTGGTCTTTTAATGGTCTGCATGTTTTCGTCTGAAGTTGAGCATAGGAATTATTATGTGCTCCTCTACTGGGTGGATTTTCCCTTCTTTTCCTCCCCTCCACTTTCATTTAATTTAATTTGATCCAACAGTCTTTCTATCCTGCCCTGTGGTGAAAATATTTACATCTGAGATAGATCCATTTTCTGAAAGGTTGACCCCATGTCCTAATGAAAATACAAGTTTTCGATCTCCCTAACATACCAAATCCATAAAAAAACCCATATTCTGCATAACTATCCTAATATCTTCTTTCCAACAAAGTTATATCAGATAGAGAGATCCCTCTCTGAGTCTCAGAGGGCTATATCCCTGACTCGAAGCGGTTTTGATGTTGCCTCTGTGAGTGCCTCCACAGCCTTGGGCAAATTACAGAGTGATAACAAACTATATACCTTAATTTCCCTCGATTAAATTATCGACCGAGGTAAGTAAACTTTGAGTTGTAACATAGTATGTGTCAAGATCATTTCCAATACTTTGTCTATTGATTGCACTTGGCCATTAGCTTGTGGGTGCTATGGAGAGGACTTACGATGTTTTATCCCATATTTTTTTGTTAATTTCTTCATCAACTTAGAAGTAAATTTTGTACTCTAGTCCATGACAATCTCACGAGGAACACTAAAGCGAGTAAAAATATCTTCATAAATAAACTCAACAACATATTTTTTAGTAGCCCTAAACAAGGATTTTGCCTCTACCCACTCAGTGACATAATCTGTGTAAACAAGAATATAGTTCTTTTTACGAGACATGGGAGAAATAGGTCCTATGAAATCAAGGGCCCATTTCTCAAAAGGTTCAATCATAACCTAGGTATGTAAAAGAATTTCATCAGATGATGTGGGTTTTCCTATCCTCTGACAATTATCACAACTTCTTACATATTTGGCAGAATCTTTAAAATGCTAGGCCAATAGTATCCTAAATGTAAAACCTTGTGTGATGTATGTTTATCGGAAAAATGACCACCACATGCTCCATCATGGAAATTTTATAGGATTTCTACTATCTCGTCTTCTCAGACACATCTATGAATGATCAAATATGGTCCAGTATGGAAAAGGTCATGGCCAACCCATGAGTAGTTATGACTTTGTGTTATAATTCGACGCTTTTCATGAGGTGACAAATGAGCTAGTAATTTTCTAGTGGCTAAATATTTTTCCATAGCTGCAAACCATGGAGTGTTTACGGAGATGGCAAAGATATGCTCATTTGGAAATCTATCATTAACATGAATATTATCACCTTCATGATTAATGCAAGAGAGAAAGGCAACTACTAAGTTCTATTTTCATGGTCGGTCAAGGACAATAATATTACCCTTTCAGTGGTCAACCTCTCGGAATCTATATATACTTGAGCTCGTTAGCATGATGGGACTGACCAAGAGAAACAATTTAAGAACTATGTGTAAAGTTTAGCTTTTTTCTTCACTTCAATGCAATTTTATGAACTAATTTGAGTTTGTGATCAATTCCTGAGTTGAACTACCACAACCGCTTGGGGGGGCCACTAGTAGTTTGTGTCTTATTTCCTTGTTTGTTCATATTCTTAACCTCTCTTTTGCAGGAATTGTTCTAATTTCCTTCTTACAGTCATTTCCTATTAATTGATTTGTATATCTTATTTTCTTATAATTGTTTTAATCTCTCTTTGTTGTTATAATATCTCTTTTGCATAATTCCTTTGTGCATCTCAGTTGTGCTAATCACTCTTTTCTGATTGTACATCTCACTGTATTTATTCACTTTAATTACTTACACTATGTTGTAAACATGAATCTTCTCTATAATTAAAATAGATTAAACTAACCTATGCAGGGTTGTATAATTATTATTCTCCTTGTTTAAAAGTACAGTAGCATAATTTCATTGAATCATTTCTTGTCCAAGTAAAGTAGTGTAATTTATGATTTTAAGATTTTTTCATAGGTTGATCAATCACATGCACATGCATCTCATATTTCCTTAATGGAAAAGATTTTAGTACACAATCTTGTTTATACTTTGCATATCTCTATAGAAATTAACATTGAATTGATTTCGTTTGAATTATTAGTAGAGCTAAGATGCCATCGTGATGTAATTCTCCATCATAGACACAACCACTATATTTACATATCATGATGATATAATTTTTCATTATAGACACAGATAGATGATGTTGTTTTCGTTCTTTCACAAGATAGTGTGAATTAGATGATGTTGTTTACTTTCAGTCAGTAAGATTAGTGTAATGATGTGGTTTATTTTCTGTAGAATAGAAGTAATTGTGAGTTCTTGATTTAATCTTGAAAAGTTTCTTTAAGAATAGAGTTCACTTCAAAGGATTGATTTTAAGGAAAGATAGCTTACTTATGTTCAAGGACTTCTTACTTAGAGTAACAAGTTCATTGTTCATAGACATAGACTGCTCTGAACATTTAAAATGAAGTTTACTGTCCAAACAGATCTCAACTTGTTTATAGTCCTTTAAATCATATTTTAAGATAAAATTGTAGATTAAAAATATAGTGTTGATCCTTAGGGTAAACCATTCTCTTGTCTAGTTAATTCAATTTCCACACCTCATAATCAGTTAGTTTCCTTTCTATCTTGACACATATTGTGTTACAACTAAAATTTTACTTACCCCGGTCGATAATTTAATAGAGGGAAATTAAGGTATATAGTTTACCCATCACTAAATACGAAGCCATTCAATTTTCCTCTCCTTCATCCGACGACCAACATCTGGTGGCGTCTGATTCTTATTCATTACCTGCTTGGTTAGATTCCTTATCCTCGACCTTTGATTACATCCTATGGATTTTTCTATCCAATGAATCCATTATGGAAATGATTAATATCGAAGAGTCACCATGGGATGATAACCACCATCGCTCATACTTTCTTCCCAGTTTGGATGACATTGAGACTGATATTCAATATATCTTTCCCGCTAATATTTTTTACAATATTCAATCTTCAATAATCACTCAAGATAAGATCTCCGAAGGAAATATAGGAAACATGTCGCAAACAATCATTGTAGACATATCAAAAAAAGAAGGTGTCATGGAAAATATACAATTAGGTGTGAACTGTTCAACTGAAGAAATTCAAAACTACACCACCTTGTTTAAGGAATTTCATGACATTTTTTCCTGGAGCTACAAAGAAATTCCATTGACCGACCCTTCAATAATTGTGCATGAAATCAAAACTTTACCTGGAGTTAAACCTTCCCGACAGAAACTTTGCCCTATTCATCCTAAGAAAACTACGACAATAAAGTCAGAAGTAGAAAAATTATTGAAATCTGGTTTCATTTACCCCATACCTTTGACTGAATGGGTTTCCAACATCGTTCTGGTCGCAAAGAAATAAGTGACAATATGATTTTATGTCTACTATAGGAATCTCAATAAGGCTTCTCTGAAAGACAATTACCCTACACCCTTCATCGGCCAAATTATTGATAATTGTTTCGAAAGCGTAATTTTTTGTTTTATGGATGGATTCTTGGGATATAACAAGATAGATATCGTACCAACTGATTAACACAAAACAACCTTAATTTTCCCATGCGGGACTTTCACATATCGTAAATTACCCTTTGGACTTAAAAATGTTGGAGCCACTTTCTAGCGGGCCATGTTGTACGCTTTCCATGATATCAAGCATATTGTTGAGCCCTGCCTTGATGACTTTCCAATTCATTCGGCTCCTTGAAAAGATCATATTGGTCATATAAGAGCGATCTTTCTTAGATGTTGGCATTAAAACATACGTTTGAATCCCAACAAATTCATTTTTGTTGTTGAATAGGGGAGACTCTTAGGCTTCATGGTATCCAAAGACAGGATTAGGGTGGATCCCTTAAAAGTGAAAGATATCCTCGCTTTAACTCCTCCAAACAACCTTACTCAACTCCAAAGTTTGCAAGGGAAGAAAAAATTTCTATGTCATTTCATCTGAAAATTACATAGAAATCATAAAAGGATTCATGAGATTGATGCAAAAGGATGTCCCTTTCATATGGGATGAAATTTCTCAACACTCATTTGACGCTCTCAAACATGCTTTGACGCATACACCCCCTAACTATACAAAATATTACATCCTTTACTTGGTCGCCTCCACTTCCACTATTACCATGGTTTTAGTTCAAGAGGATGGTGATGGTGCATAACATGTGATATATTATTTAAGTAAGATCCTTTCATGTCCTGAACTTCGATATTCACATGTTGAAAAGTTGGCTTTGGCAGCAATCATCGTTGTCCAAATATTTCAACACTACATATTACTTCACACTACCATGGTTATTGCTAACTCGAATCCCATGTACCACATCTTGAATTGTCATGTACTAGGGTGAAAATATTCAAAATGGATCGCCATTCTTCAGGAATTCGATCTCGAGTTCACCAAATCCAAAGAAAAGAAATTGTTGGTTTTTGCCGAGTTAATTTGCGATCTTCCCCATACTAATGAGGAAACTGGGCCCAGTGATTCCCTTCTTGATTATTCACTATTCCTTATCAGTACATTTGATCCCTAGTATGGATACATTGTTTTATATCTCTAGACCCAACGCTTTCGCCCAGATATTTCATGTGACAAATGATGTCGTATACAACATCATTCAAAATATTATATTATTTTCGATGACACTTTATATCGTTGTGGTATTGATAATGTACTACGTATTTGTTTGACCCATGAAGAGGTTGAGTCTGTCTTAAATGAATGTCACTTGGGAGCTTGTGGCGGTCATCTCTCTAGGATGGATTCAACCCATAAAATATTACATGCAGGTTATTTTTTTCCATACATTTTCAAAGATTGTATTGAGGTTGTTTAAAAAATCCAACCCTATCAAATCCTTTAGAAGAAAGCACATACCCACCCTACTCCGCTCCATCCAATCGTCGCCATCAACCCCTTTGAAAAATGGGGCATTGATTTCATGCAATGTAAGCCTACCTCAGTTGGGGGGCATGGTTATATTATCGTCGCAGTCGATTATTTCACTAAATGGGCTAAGGCTATGCCTACATTTCTAAATGATGGTCATACTGCAAAACTTTTCTTATTTAACCACATCATCGCTAGATTCAGAGTCCCATGAGCTATTGTAACTGGTCACAGGTCCCATTTCCAAAATCAGATAATGAGTGAGTTGCATACCAAATTGGGTTTTCGACATGAGAACTCATCCCCATACTATCCTCAAGCCAGTGGACAAGTTGAAGCCATCAACAAAGTATTGAAAACCATGCTTCAACTCATGGTAGGGGTGAATAAAATAAACTAGCATTTACAACTTTTCTCATCACTCTGGGCTTATAAGACTTTTGTTAAAACCACCATTGGATGCACACCCTTCCAGTTGGTATATGGGTTAGAAGCAGTGTTGTCGATTGAATGTGATATTCTATCTCTAAAGATAGTCGTAGATCTCCTTCCCAACACCTCTGTCGAAGAAGAATGTTTCTTGTATCTAACAAAGTTGGATGAAACCCATCATGATGTTTATCTCATTAATGAGACATATCAAAAATGCATCAAGACCCACTATGATAAGTCTGTCCGACCTCGCATATTCACAGAAGGAGATCTGGTCTTGGTCTATGACCAAGACCATGATAAAGTTGGAGCAGGGAAATTAGAGCTTATGTGGCATGGACCTTACATCATAAAAAATGTTCTACAAAGAGGTTCTTATGAACTAATCAATTATGATGGAATCCCTCTCAGTGAGCCTCGCAATTAGGTCTACCTGAAAAAATACTATGCTTAGAAAATCTTCCATGTGTGCTTTGTTCATTATTGTACCATATGATTTAATTTGGTGTGTATTTTCTTTTGCATGTAAGGGTTTTGTTTCATCCTTAGTTGATTATAACTTGATTTGTGCTTGAATGTGCATATGTCAACATCTTTCCCCATATAGTTTGGATTCGCAAATGGCGCTAGCCGACATACCCATAACCTAACTTCTGCGGCTTGGAGAATTTACCATTCTAGCGAGTTGGCAAATTCAGGCGGGATCTATCTTGGACCTGCAACCAATAATGTTGCAGAATATCATGTCGTAATTGGAATTTTGATTGAGGCTACTTCTCTTAACATATCTCAAATAATTGTTAGTCTTGATTCCCAAATCGTGGTTTGTCAACTTAATCACATTTATGATGTTCACAATCCAGTATTGCTACGTCTCTATTTGAGGGTTAGCCGACTCGAGAGGTCTTTTGCTTACATAGAACATCGACATATAGAGAGAGAACTTAATGTCATTATAGATTCATTAGAAAATTATATGTTGGATTGTCATCTCACACATAGATGGATATTTGAAATCACAAAACATAAATTTAAAAAACATATCATTATTTGAAAATAATTAGCTGAGAAAAAAAATCATATATATATATATATATCATGGAAATAGAAAAAGTATGTCACAATATCGTCCAAAAAGTACATAGAGAGGCAAAATGTCAACGATTATGCTCGTACATCATCATAGTAAGACTACAGGAAACTCTACTTGTTTCCCTATACTACGTTGTGCTCACGATAACACATCACTTCCCTGGCTACTCACTGCAACAAATGGATGAGACTCTCTGCTACACCCATTATGTGCCTCGACAGGTGATAAGGAACATCTCATAATCTCATAGAAGGGACACCCATGGTAAGCCAAATTGGTTGTGGAGCCTGATTATCTTCCTGATTCAGAGGTCTTTGTTTTCAGCCGTGTTTATACCCCATGAAGACTTTACACCCCGGAAGAATCTACACTCCTTCACGCGAGGGAGTGCAGGGAGGGTTCGATGGTGAATCCCCCGAAGGAAAACTTGCCTTGTAAATGTATATTGTAATTTCATAGTAAATATGGATCGTTATTTATAAGGTCACATATCTGATGGTAGAAGTTATGTTTGGGATTTTTTCCCTAGAAGGAAACCCTCGTTTATGAGGGAAATGTATTACGACTATGTATCATTGCGAATATTGTATTTTTTGTGTGGAGACTGTGAGAGAAAGAAGAGGAAGTTACAATGGGTGTGTTATAGGTTGTATCCCTTCATTTGTTGGATAATAATAAAGGAAGGACCTGGCAATTTCTCTAATGGACGTAGCCCACACTGGGTGAACCACATATATCTGTGCATCTATTGTATTGTGTATCTTTTTTGTTTTATTTCCACATTTGTTTTATTTTATTACTCCGTGATCTTGTTTTTCTAACAACTGATATCATAGCGAAAGGTAACTCACAGGAAAAGAGGGTTCCTGGTTCGAGTGGGAGCAATGACGGAAAATGGAAAGTTTAGGATCGAGAAATTTAATGGCCAAAACTACCAGTTATGGAAGATGCAGATGGAAGATTATTTATATTAGAAGGATCTATTCCTATCATTGGGTGGAATAGAAAAGAAGTCGACAGCCATGAAGGACGAAGAATGGGAGGTTCTTGACAGAAAGGCACTAGGAAAGATACGGCTGAGCCTGACAGTGTGGGTGGATTTCAATATTTTGAAAGAAAAGACAAAGAAGGATTTGATGGATGCATTGGATAAACTATATGAAAAAACCTCGATAACCAATAAATTATTTCTAATGAAGAGATTATTTAATATGAAGATGTCAAAAGGTGGGTCTGTTGCAGATCATTTAAATGAATTTAATACGGTTACTAATCAACTAAGTTATGTAAAAGTGGACTTTGATGAAGAGGTCAGGACTCTTTTGATCTTGTGCTCATTGCTAGAAAGTTGGAATGGATTGGTCATGGTTGTAAGTAACTATGTCTCTGGTTCAAACACTTTAAAATTTGATGATGTTCTTGGTGTTATCCTTAGTGAGGAAATGTGACAGAAAAGCACATGTGAGACATCAGGTAATGCGTTAAACATGGAGAACATGGGAAGACATAAGGATAGAGGAAAGGGCTCAGGGAACCATGGGAATTCTAGGAAGGGAAAAGCCAAATAAAGTCTCGGAAAGATAGAGTGTTGGAATTGTGGGAAGAAAGGACATATGGAGAAAGACTGCAAATCTCCAAAGAAACAAAGAGATGGACAACATGAAAAAAATCAGGAAGCAAATGTAACAGGTTATGTGTTACAAGATGCTTTGATTCTTTCTGTAGATAATATTTATGAGTCTTGGGTAGTAGATTCAAGGGCTTCATTTCATACCACACCCCAATGGAAACATTTTCTAGATTATGTTCAAGGTGATTTTGGACAAGTTCATTTGGGTGATGATGCACCATGAAAAATTATTAGAATGGGAAAGGTAAAAATAAAGCAAATGAATGGAAACCAATGGTTGTTGAAAGGGGTAAGACATGTTCCAAATATAAGGAAAATTATAATTTCAACAGGGAAGTTGGCAACTAAAGGTTGTATATCCATATTTACAGATAAGATGTGGAAGGTCACCAAAGGATCACTAGTGATAGAAAAAGGAGAGAAGGTAGGTACATTGTATTTATGTACTGGTAATACTGACTCTTCTATCTCTTTTGCTTCTACATGAGTGGATACAACATAGTGGCATAATAGGCTTGGAAACATGAGTGAGAAGGGGATGCAGATACTTCAAAAAATAAATTTGTTTCTAGATCTTAAACAAATTGATTTGGATTTTTGTGAGCATTGTGTTTATGCAAAAAAAAAGAGAGTCATATTTCTCAGAGTCGGAAAAGAAAAGAAGCGTGAAAGGTTAGAGCTTGTGCATATAGATGTATGGGGACCAGCTCATGTATCATCTCTTGGTGGCTCTCCTTACTATGTTACTTTTATTGATGATGCATCTAGAAAAACTTGGGTTTATTGCATTCGACAAAAATATGATGTTTTTGATACTTTTAAGAAATGGAAAGATTTGGTTGAGAATGAGACACGNGTATCATCTCTTGGTGGCTCTCCTTACTATGTTACTTTTATTGATGATGCATCTAGAAAAACTTGGGTTTATTGCATTCGACAAAAATATGATGTTTTTGATACTTTTAAGAAATGGAAAGATTTGGTTGAGAATGAGACACGAAAAAGGTTGTAGTGTCTCAGATCAGACAATGGAGGTGAATATTGAAAAAAGGATTTCGATGATTACTATTCATACCATGGGATTCGTAGAGAGAAGATAGTTCCAGGATCACCACAAGAAAATGGTGTGTCAGAAAGGATGAATAGAACAATCGTGGAGCATGCAAGGAGTATGAGATTGCATGATGGTTTGCCTTTACATTTCTGGGCAGATGTTGTAGATACTATTTTTTACTTAATAGACAAAGGACCTTCAAGCTCTTTGGATGGTGGAATTCCAGAGGAGGCATGGATAGGTAAGAAGGTAAACTATTCTTTTTTGAAGACTTTCGATTGTGAAGCATTTGTCCATATTGATAAAGAAAATAGAACAAAGCTTGAGGCAAAATCCAAGAAGTGTACATTTATTCGATACAGTGTTAATGATTTTGGTTATCACTTATGGGATTATGAAAATAACCAAATCATTAGGAGTAGATATTTCATATTCAATGAGAAGGTCATGTACAAAGATCAGTTGCAGGGAAATATATAAGAAAAATAAAAACCAGAATACACGGTGCTTGATGAGATCACCGAAAAAGAAATTCCAAAGGGACCATAAAATCAAAATGTACAACAAAACGAGCAATAGGTACCTCAAACTCCTGCAAGTGTTGTTAGAATATCTACCAGGTTAAGTAGACTCTCTGAATGATACTCTCCTTCCTTGTATTATTTATTGTTGACTGATTCTGGTGAGCTAGAATGTTATGAAGAGGCAATGCAGGTAGACACCAAAAATAAGTGGGAGCAAGGCACGGAAGAGGAAATGGATTCCTTGGTAAATAACCAGACTTGGTACTTGGTTTAGTTGCATGCAGGAAAAAAAGCATTGCAGAATAAATGGATTTACAAGTTGAAGGAAGAATATGGAAGAAAAAAATGGTACAAGGCTAGACTTGTTGTAAAGGGGTTTGCACAAAAGAAAGGTATAGATTTTGATGAAATAATTTCTCCTATTTTTAAAATGACTTCAATTAGGACTATTTTAAATCTTGTGGCAGTAGAATATTTATATCTTGAACAATTAGATGTAAAAACAACTTTTTTGCATGGGGATTTGGAGGAAGAGATTTATATGCAACAACCACAGGGGTATGAGGTCAAAGGGAAGAAGAATTTGGTATACAGGTTGAAGAATATATTGCATGTCCTAAAGAAAGCTCCAAGGCAGTGGTATTTGAAGTTTGACAGTTTTATGACAGAAAAATGTTATAGTAGATGTCATTCTGATCACTGTGTTTATTTTAAAAGGATAGAAAATGGAAGTTATATTGTCTTGCTATTGTATGTAGATGACATGCTTGTTGCGGGGTCTAATATGCAGGATATAAATCTTCTCAAGAATAAATTAGCTAATTCATTTGCGATGAAGGATTTGAGTGCTACAAAGAAAATCCTTGGTATGAGAATAACAAGAGACGGGAAAAATCGCAAATAGACATTGTCTCGGGGTGAGTACATAGAGAAGGTCTTGGAGAGGTTTAGAATGAAAAATGCAAAACCAGTTAGTACACCTTTGGCCAACCATTTCAAATTAACAAAGGAAATGTGTCCGAATATACAGGAGGAGATAGAATACATGTCCAGGGTCCCTTATTCTTCAGCAGTTGGCAGCTTGATGTATGTGATGGTTTGCACAAGACCATATATTACACATGCAATGGGAGTTGTGAGCAGGTATACGGAAAATCCAGGTAAAGAACATTGGGAGGAAGTAAAGTGGATTCTTAGGTATTTGAGAGGTACTACTACTCATACATTATGTTTTGAAGGTTCAGAAATTGTTCTACAGGGATATGTTGATTCAGATATGGCAAGTGATAAAGATAGCAGGAGGAGCACCACAGGGTATGTTTTTACTATAGATGGAACAATAGTAAGTTGTATTTTGAAACTGCAAAAGGTTGTTTCACTTTCAACAATAGAGGTAGAGTATGTTGTTGCTACAGAGGCTAGTAAAGAAATGATTTGGTTACAGAGGTTTATGGAGGAATTGGGAAGTAAGTAAGAGAATAGTAGGTTGTATTGTGACAATGAGAGTGTCATTCATCTTGCAAAGAACTCAACCTTCCATTCAAAGACTAAGCATATACAACTCAGGTACCATTTCATACGACCTGTCTTGGAATATGGACATTTGAAGTTGGAAAAGATACACACTAGCTAGAATCTAGCAGACATGTTAATAAAGGGAGTAACTAGAGAGAAATTGAGTTCCTACTTAGTTTTAGTTGGTCTTCAAGCATGAATATGAAGACAAGAAATTTTCCAGGTCCAATAAGGATCATATTCCAGTAGATACAACAGAGGTGGATTTGTCGAGGTCATTCTCTAAGTGGGAGATTGTTGGTTGTGGAGCCTAATTATCTTCTTGATTCACAGGTCTTTGTTTTCAACAGTGTTTATACCCCATGAAGACTTTACACCCCAGAAGAATGTACACTCCTCCACATGGGGGAGTGCAAGGGGGGTTCGGGGGACAATGTTCCCTGATGGGGGTTCGTGGGTGAATCCCCCGAAGGAAAAATTTCCTTGTAAATGTATATTTTAATTTCATAGTAAATATGGACCATTCATGTAACACCATGTTTCCCCCAGTTTGTAAATATAACTATATTGGATAAGAGACTATGGAAAACACAATATGTGTGAATTTTTGATTTGATGGACCTTTGTATAAAAGGTGAATGAATGTAAATTTTGTTATTTAATAGAAAATGGATAAGTGTTGCATGACTACTGGAAGGGGGTGTACAAAGAGAGACCATGAAATGTTATGAAAGATATGGTGAAGGGGACCAAGAATCATTGCGTTAACCTCCACCAAACCAGTACCTTACTGGATTTCATTGCTCAGGACCAGAACAATCCTCTGACCTAGAAATGAATTTAAGTCGGGCTGGTATGTGGGAAGACCTCCTCAAGAGTTAATGAGGGGATGGGATAGAGCACCCATATGTAAGTCTTTCAGACCTGACCACAGACTGGTAATTTGAGCCACACACAATCTTGTTGAGGAAGGAAAGAAAGGAAGGTGTGGTGGGTAGAGAAAGACCTGCAAAGAGTGCAGAGATGAGAGGATAAGCTCTCGGGTTCAAAGAAGAAATAAGAAATGAGTGTTTTGGTTGCAGGGAAATGGCTAGCAGGGTTATGATACAAGCTGGTAAACGAGGTTGGTACTCCTTGCTTGGTATTGTGTAACCCGTCACCAAGATGTTGCGAGAGGAGGAGAGTAACCTCTGTCCCTACTGTCGTTGAGCCGGAAGAAAGGATTTTATCGCGAAGCATCGTGGTCTAGATTGGGGGTGGATAGTGGTAAATTCGTTAGGAGTGACTAAGCCTATGGTTGGGTGGAAACATGCACCCCTTTCAGGAGTCGCTTCACGTTATCTGGTTCTAATAAGTAGTTTCCTACCTTATGTATTGAACTAAAATAATGGATGAATGCATGAGTTTATGTATATACATAAGTGTATCTATAAATGGTTTCTGTGTAGAATTGTCATGATGTGTGTATGTATTCATCTCCTTGTGAACTTATGTTTCAGACTGATAGTCTGTATGCCCCAGCTTAGTTCCTAAGACTTCTTGGGACATAATCTTGTAAGACGATCGAGATAGGAGATATCATGTCCATATGAACCTGTCCATCTGAATAGCATACCTCTTTCAGATTCCTTGTCGTGCGACCAGGATTCCAAGCCCAAGTCCTTACCCATTTCATGATAAATCCCAGGAAGGATAGCAAATTTCAAGCCTTGAAAAGGGGAGGTCTCTTCATTTGGAAGACGAGAGAACGAGATCCGTTCGAGAGGACCCATACAACAAATACCTAGGAACCTTAGGCTAAGCCTAAGGAAGGTATAGCCTCTTGGATTCAAAGCTCCAGAAGTTCGAGACTTCGGAATATGACCAACCTTATCAGCCTTATACTGGCTGAAGGTAACTGTGAGACTCAATTTCCTGTAAGGTAGACCGACATTAGGCGGTTCCCCAGGTGGTTAGGTGAAACTATATTACCAACTAAACTGGGATCCAAAACCCCAAAGGTCGGATCCGTGAAGAACCCAGAAATGTAGATCCAGGGATCCGTCAGGTTCTTTCCCAGTCATCAATATACCAAGGAAACGTGGCGTTAGCCCCTTTAGTTCAAAGACTGGGAACTTTGGGAGAAAAGAGGATTTTGTATCGCAACACTCTTGAATTTTGAATCCCCTAGGTAACAAGAGTCATAGACCTATAAATATACATGGTCAGATCTTGACCATGAAGATCTGAGGAATGTTAGAATCTTGTCAGTCCAGGGTGACGTGGACCCCGGCTTGACGTGCCACATGTCACCCAGATTCATGTGTATCACATACCCTATATGCCCATTGGAACATAGCATGTGTTATACTAACCCATCCTACGTGTCATTTCTTGGTACGTGTCCGCCTAGACAATGTAGTTGGTGAAGTGACCGAGACTCTGGGAGTCTGGGACTTTGGGACTCCAGGGGAATTTGGGATGTAGAATGGTAGAGAGACTGAACGGCTTGAAGGTTGGAGCCACGTGGTGAGCTCACAGGACTTCAGAAGTTCAGAACTCTGGGAGTTCTAGTGCATATATAGTAAGGAGGCATGAAGCACCAAAGCACTGAATCCCTCCACAATTGACATAGGGGAAAGAGAGTAAGTCCAATCATGGGATCGGACTATGGATGGTCTTCCACTGTGGATGAAGGAACTTGGAAATAACACGCGTGAGGTGGATCCACGTGGCCCTCAACCAATGAAATGATCCAGGTGGATATCGATGGCCACCCACCTTTTCCAACTTGCTCAAAACAATTTTCTAGCAATTTTGGTAATTTACTATTTTTAGAAGTTTTCACTTCCAGATCCGTTTTGAGGCCCTAAACGATGTTTTTTGGGAAACTGGTGAGAAATATGGATGTTCCCTTGATATTTCCACCAAAATTAATCTCCTCTAATATACCTTTCCAACGGGCTATCATACGCCTAAAATGAAGATCGTATGCAAAAGTTACAACCACGTGAAGTTGATGTACTAACTTACCCAAACGGGGCCCACATGACTTTTGGCGCTTCATCTCCTAGGGTTAGGTTTTTGGATGTCTAGAGTTTTTTGGAATTCTTGTTTATTTTAAAAATGCCTTCAGAGCCTCATTGTAATCATCTTCTTGTGAATGAGTGCAATCGTCACATCTCTTCTCAAAGATAAGCCACCACCATTCCAACAAGCTTGTTTCTGTTGCATTTTACAATTTCAACTTATTTCCTTATTGAATAGAAAACTAGTTTTACTCATACGCTATTATTTCATGTTAAGCACCTATTAAAAATATGTATTCATTTCATTCTTCTCATAAAATCTGGATCAGTGGTATCAGAGTGGTCTGCTCCTTGTCGTCTTAATGCATGTCCCCAACGAGGTCGGAGTACAAAGAGTTGGGTCTCGAGCTTGTTTCTCTTGAGGACAAAAGCTATCGCACGCCCATGTGACCTCTCATGGCAGGAGAAAAGAAATATGGAATGATAGTAGATCCTTTCAAACTGTTGATTGAGGAATCCCTCATGCAACAAAGGAACGAGATGATGGATAGTTTCGCGCATATCCTTCGGCGGATACCAACAGGCGATGCATCTTCTTCGAGCGGAGGCACCGCCCCCTTCAAGGTACAAATAAACTTCGATATTCCTATATTTGAAGGTAAGATAGACACAGATGTTGTAGACAAGTGGTTGAATCTACTAGAAGGTTATTTTTTTGTCCATAACTTTTCGAATAGAGAAAATATTACTTTTGCTCTCCTCAAAGCCATTCCCCATGTCAAAGATTGGTGGGAAACTTTCTGTAAGCAAAAGGAAACAGAGGAACCCTCATTATTTACAGTCACGACCACCTGGGAATTCTTCAGGGATGTTATTAAGTAACAATACTACCCTGTCGAAATTTATGATGACTTGTATACCAAATGGACCACACTGTGGTAAGAAAGACACCAAGCAATGCCAAATTTCACAAATATCGTTCATACCTTGCACACCAAGCTGGGTATCAAATATTCAGAGAGAGATCTAGTGCTCAAGTATTGTGATGATTTACATAGATACATCCATACCAAAATGGAATTTATGGACATCTCATCCTTGGGCGCGACCTACCGATATGCCGTCAAAATCAAGCAGAAGCTCAAACAAAAGATGCGACAATTTGGGCCTGGGAACCCCTCACAACAAAAGCCAGGAAAGGGTGGCCCCAACCCACAGAACAAAGGATAGAGAAAATATGGATAGTATGAGGATAACCAGTCCAAGCCGCAAGCAAAGAAGGACACAGGAAAGACAAAGAAAGATACCAAGAAGTGGTGCGACTTCCATAAGAGCCCTTGGCATAACACTGCTGACTGTCGCTGAAAGAAGTCGCTGGTGGCCGAAGTGAAAGCCTCTGAATCAAATACGGGTTTTGAATCTGAGCCAGAACCAGAAAGGGGAAGATGGATTATTGACACGGAACCCAGTGCCACCGTTGCTACCACCAAGCTCCAGCCTGGTGAAACAGACAAGCCAGAAGAAGGAGAGCACCTCTTCCATTCATAGATGTGGGTAAAAGGCACCCCACTACACTTCATAGTTGATAATGGTAGACAGAAGAACCTCATCTTAGAAGAGGTCCTCAAGTGGTTGGCCCTCCTGAAAACATCACACCCACAACCCTACACCATTGGATGGCTCCACCAAGGAAGTGATCTCCACGTCAGCCAACAGTTTTGATTGTCGTACAACATCAAGCCCTTCAAAGATGAGGTATTGTGTGATGTTGCTCCTCTCCAAGTTTGTGATGTTATTTTGGGCCAACCTTATTTATGGAAACATCATGATGTATATGAGATTAGGCCTTGTAGTCTTATTATTACTTTGAATAGGAAATTGTATAGAATACCCGAGGTAGTCCCACCTAGTGCTATTTCCTTGATCTCTGCTAAGTAATGCAGGAAGGTCATCTCTTAGACAGGGAATTTTTTATTCTTCGTGATTCACTCTCAGAATAAGCGAAATATCACAGCGAAATCCAAGGTCTATGCGATTTCCCTCTCCACACAGCAAAATAAATTAGATAAGGTCATGGAAGAATACTCTGATATATTCTCCTCACCTACCGAGGTACCTTTGCACTGCCAGGTCAAGCACCCCATCGATCTGACCCTTGGCGCACTACTGCCCAATGGACCAGTCATCGCCGCTATATGTTAGATAATGAGGAGATCAAGCGACAGATCCAAGAACGGCTCCACAAGGGGCACATCTGTCCCAGCTCATCACCTTGTGGGAGCCCAATCGTGTTGGTACAGAAGAAATATGGAACCTGGTGACTCTACATTGATTACCGTCTCTGATAAAATCACAGTCAGAAACCAGTACTCGATTCCCCAAATCAATGACCTCCTTGATCAAATCACGGGGGCCAAATACTTCAGTAAGATTGATCTAAAGTCTGGCTACCACCATGTCCCAATAGAATAGACAGATGTATGGAAGGTCACCTTCAAGTCAAAGGAAGGCCTTTTTGAATGGTTGGTCGTGCCCTTTGGTTTGAAAAATGCTCCAGCCACTTTCATGAGGATGATGGATGATATCCTGCAACCATTCACCAACAATTTTGTAGTGGTGTATCTGGATGACATTTTCATTTACGACAAGACTTGGGTCGAACACTTGCAACATATTCAGCAGGTTTTGCACACCTTGCAGCAAGCTATACACTAACTTGGAAAAATGATCCTTCGACATGGACAGGGTCCATTACGTGGGCTACATCATTGATCAACATGGCGTACATGTGGATCCAACCAAGATCCAATTCATCCATGACTGGCCAGCCCCAACCAAACTCACCGAGCTTGGGAGATTCTTGGGCCTTGCCAATTTCTACAACAGGT
>SNQJ01S0018562.1:180734-191971 GCA_010110895.2 Picea sitchensis
TGCAGCAAGCTATACACTAACTTGGAAAAATGATCCTTCGACATGGACAAGGTCCATTACGTGGGCTACATCATTGATCAACATGGCGTACATGTGGATCCAACCAAGATCCAATTCATCCATGACTGGCCAGCCCCAACCAAACTCACCGAGCTTGGGAGATTCTTGGGCCTTGCCAATTTCTACAACAGGTTCGTGTTGGGATTCTCCCATATTGCATCGGCCCTCAGCTAAATAAACAGGGGTGGTGGTAAGGCAAAATTTGTGTTGGGTCGGTCCCAACTACAAGCATTCAATGATTTGAAGCAACACTTGTGTTCAACCCTAGTACTTTTACTACCAGACCTGCAACAACCCTTTGAGATCGAGAAAGATGATTTAGACTATGTTGTGGGCATCATTCTCACTCAGCACGACCACCCTATGGCCTATCATAGTGAGACACTATCAGATATTGTATGTAATTACCCTACTTACAACAAAGAAATGTACTCCATTGTGTAAGCCTGCCACCAATGGAGACATTAAATTCTTGGGAAGGAGACAGTCATCCACACTGATCATAAGCCATTGCAGTTCATGTAGACACAAGGAAAATTGTAGAATGACCACCATCAAAAGTGGTCCACATACTTGCAACAATTCCACCTCAACATCAAGTATAAAATGGGAAGAACCAATTGCGTCAGTGATTGCCTCAATGGACCGCCAGTCACGACACTCACCACGGTGCTATAATCTTGTGGCCATGAGACCTATGGATGTCCCTAACTCTATGAGACAGACCCGAACTTCGCCACCACCTACCACATTTTCGGTGAAAACGCAGTTGTCGATAATTTTCATCTTCAAGATGAGTTGTTGTATCGTTTGGGCCATATATGTGTTCCATCAAGCGAGCGAGAGAAGTTGATATGGGAATCCCACTACAATCGGGTGGCAAGACACTTCAACATCGAAAAGACAGTGGCGATGCTATAGAAACATTTCTACTGGCCGAAACTTCGACAAGAGGTCAGCAAGTATATTAGGTCCTGCACCGCCTGCGCTATTGCAAAACTAACCACTAAGAAACAGGGCATGTACACCCCTCTTCCTAATCCTTACAATCCATGGGAATCCATCTCAATGGACTACATGTTGGGCCTCTTGTCCACCAAGCGGGGAAATGATTGTGTTTTTTTGGTTGTTGATCACTTTTCTAAGATGGCGATTCTGGTTGCCTGCAAGAAGAACATCACAGCAGAGGCCACTGCCAAGCTCTTCTTTGAAAGAGTCTGGGTACATTTTGGAATCCCACAAACCATTGTCTCAGATCAAGATAGTTGATTTCTCAGCACATTTTGGTTGAGCCTCTGGTCACTACTGGACACCAAGCTCACCAAATCCATGGCCTTCCACCCCCAGACAGATGGCCAAACTGAGGTCATAAATCAAATGATTGTGCATATCCTTTACATGTATAATTCAAAGCACCCTCGCACATGGAATGAGAGCCTTCCCTATGTCCAACATAACTACAACTGATCCATGTATAGCTCTACCAGGCACATCCCCTTTCAGGTGGGGTTGGGATTCCAACCATTGGGTCCCATAGATGTTGCACTTCCCCTTGCAGTCACCTCGACCGACTCATCTCCTGTTCCAACTAAAGCTGACAAAGCCACCTGGTTCATTGAGAGGATCCAACACATCTTCCAACAGGTGCAGGATATCCTACATAAGTCTAATGACAAGTACAAGCAACGCCATGATCAACATTGGGTGCCACATAAGTTTCAGGTGGGCGACAAAGTTTGGTTGCACTTACAGAAATAACACCTTACAGGACCCCATCAGAAGCTTCTCCCACTCCATTATGGGTTGTACACCATCACCAAGGCTGTGGGGTATAATTCTTTTGAGCTCAACATTCCTCCTTTCCTTGGCTTGCACCCAATGTTCAACGTGGATCTCCTTCTCCCTTATTTCCCACCATTATTGGACACCTCAGAAGTAGAAGAATAGTTGACACCAACAGAGCTCAACCTAGACTACATACAACAGGAATCCAGTGATCATATTTTGGACACACAGATCAAGGGAACTCAACAGCCAAGGATCCAACTTTATCGTGTCTTCAAAGCAGGGCAACTCCTGCACCAAGGAAAGTGGCTCACCCGGGGCCAAATTCAGTAGAAATTTCCTCATCTGATGGGGGAACTCAAAGCAATGGATTCCATTGCTTCCTAAGGAGGGAGTATTGATCCATGTGGATATCGATGGCCACCCACCTTTTCCAACTGGCTCAAAATAGTTTTCTGGCAATTTTGGTAATTTACTATTTTTAGCAGTTTTTCACTTCCTGAGCCGTTTTGAGGCCCTAAATGATGTTTTTTTAGGGAAAACAATGAGAAATATGGAATTTCCTTTGGTATTATCCCAAAAATTAATCTCCTCTACGATACCTTTCCAATGGGCTATCATATGCCTAAAACGAAGATCGTATGCAAAAGTTACAACCCTGGGAAGTTGATGTACTAACTTACCCAAACGGGGCCCACGTGAATTTTGGCAATTCATCTCCTAGGGTTAGGTTTTTGGATGTCTAGGGTTTTTTGGAATTCTTGTTTATTGTAAAAATGCCTTCAAATCCTCATTGTAATCATCTTCTTTTGAATGAGTGCAGTCGTCACATCTCTTCTCAGAGATAAGTCGTCACCATTCCAACAAGCTTGTTTCCGCTGCATTTTACAGTTTCAGCTTATTTCCTTATTGAATAGAAAACCAATTTTATTGTATCTTTGTTATTTTGTGTTAAGAACCTATTAATAATCTGTATTCATCTTGTTATTCTCATAAAATCTGGATCAGTGCCCGAATAACTTCAGAGAGATATATCACCCGATTTTGGGCTTGGTTTTGAGCATGGAGACCGTGGTTGGAAAACTATGGACGAGCAAAGTATGGTAGAGACCCTAAATGAAGGATTTGATCACTTAAGGAGAACAAAATTTTGAGGCCCCATCCCTAGGAAATCCACTCATGGTTCGGGTGTGTTACAAATTGGTAACAGAGCATGGTTACAACACTTGGCCTACTTAGGCTCATGGATGAGTTGCGTAAAAAAAAAACATATTTAAATAATCTTAAGGATGACGCCCTACCTTACCTCTTCCTGAAGAGTCTGGTTAAAATCTGGTTAAACTACCTTAAATTCTCAAATGAAAGGAAAGAATCTAAAGCATTCCAAAATTCATGACCCCGAAGAGTTCAAGAAAGTCAAACCACCCTCTTTCAATGGAGACATTGATAAAGGGGAAGAGGTAGAAGCTTGGCTGCTTGGTTTAAATAAGTACTTCAAAGTCCATGAATACTATGAAAACTTGAAGGCTCGAATATCCATTGTTGGCACAGGAGCAGACCCAGGGTTCAACGCTAACATAGCGCACCAACAAAACCCTAACTATCGACCCTTTCGGCAACACATGCGAAGCATATGAAGTCTCACCCGAGGTAGAGGCAGGGGTGGTTGGGAGACTCGGGTGTCTGCAACCTTATCTAGGACACAGATCTATGATTATAATAATTAACAAATCACTTAGCATCAATAGTTCATCARTATTCAACCAACAACTACTACGCAGATAGAACAGAGCATCGCATCATTCACTCAGATCTGAGGTATTTAATGATTCTATCATGAACATGCAAGTTATATTTAGCATATTAAGCACTAAGAATATTCATGTGGATTAGATCTAACATTCTTACACATCATTAGCACAAAGCATGAATAGATGTATCTATCTCTATCAAATTACTTAGCAAGAGAGTCATAAGCACATTAAGACAAGCACAAAGAATAAAAACACAATGTTTATGTGGTTCACCCCCACCCTGGGGCTACGTCCACCAATTCTTCTTCTTTATTGTCTTCAGTCAATCGGTTACAAGCACAGAGCCTCAAAACCCTTACTGTGCATAGGACAGAAGATCTGCACAGCTTGCTAGATCCTTCTTCCTTGTGTTCCAGCACTAAGCCTTTCACAATATTTCTACAGTGACTTGCACTTAACTCTGCAAGTCTCACACAGTATGCACAAAGCCTTACAATTCCTGATCACACAGATCCAACTCTTGGCACTTAGCCTACTTGCATACTAACATCACATAGATGCCTTCGTTCTCTTTCTTTTTCTTTTACATTGCCTATACATCTATTTATACATACAAAATAGGTCTAAACATGGGTAAACCCATGGGCCAACATCCCATTCCCGTTACATATTCCCATATCCAAAAAAGGACCCAAAAAGGTGTCGAGATCCCATGATATTTGCTTCTTCTTGCACTCCTTCTTCGACAGGCTATCTAAGTCCAAAAATAGGTCAAACTTGACCAGATATCAACAAAACCTGGTCAAGGGCCAACAGGCCCCCAACACTCACCTGTGACTTTTCCTGAGTCACTCTGATGTAGGAAGTTTTTCTTAGAATGCTTCGAGCTTGGATCGAACTACTTTGACTTGTTGTTGTGCTACGCGCTCTTTTTCAGCAAATTCTTGAATGACTGCATCATTCACAGGTCCTTCCAAGTGTTGTTTTGCCGCAGTGCTAACCTGCTCCAGTTCTTCTCCCTAGCCTTCCACCTTTGTAAACAACTGATAGGCCTTATCTTGTACTGATTGGAGTTTTTGAGTTATCTCCATAAATATGCTCTAGATATTATGGATTTGTTGTTGGGCGGTTCGCTGCTCTTGAGATCTCTTCATTCTCTCCACAGTTGACAAAGACTTCAGCTACGCCTGTAGTGTTTCTGCATGTTGCTTCGCTTCCTAGAGTTGTGACTGCAGTGCATTCAACTCTGGGTTCTCGGTAATTTTCTCATATGTCTAGGCACTACGGTCAGTGAATTGTTTTCATTCTAAGGTAAGGGCCTTCAGTCTATCAACTGCGCTGCGGGCAGTGGCTTCTCGCTGGTCTCTTATCTCCTGTGGAGTCTATCGTACAGTGCATAGCTCTAAATATGCTATGTGTTGTTGTAGTTGTTGGATCACTTCTTCAAGTTGTGCTACTTACTTCATGACTTCATCCTTTTCCTTGACTTCTACGACAGTCACAGAGCAAAGTGCTCTGTTGACCGTTTCCTTCACTTTGAGTTGCTCGGTGAGCAAATGTTCCTTGCCTTGTTGTAGCTGTGCCTTTTCTTCATCGAAATTTGCTTGGAGAGAGCTCTTTTCCTATTCAGCAACTCGACATTGTTCTACAAGTACTCCCTGTACTTGTACCAAAGCCTGGGTGGCTTGCATTATTTCCTCTTGCGCTCATCAAAGACGAGCTTCGACTGTATCAGCTATTTGGTGGAGTTGATCTCACTCATCTCCCACTTCTAGCTCTCCCGACGTAGTGAAGACTGCGCGGCTGAATTGTAGGGCTTGTTGTACTCCTTGGAGTTCAATTGTGATTCAATCATAGAGATCCTCTTTCTTTGCTTCTTGCTTCTCTACTATCTCCATCAAAGCATCATTTAGGGCTGCTACGAGGAAGTCTAAGTCATCAGAGGTGAGGACTGTCTGCATCTTCATCATAGTGGCCTTCGATTTATTCCAGGAGGAAGGTTTTAGAGGTGAACCTTTCCTCTTTTTTCAGAGGATCAGCCTCATCACCCTGTTTTTGCTCGACCTCTGTGTCATTCAACTTTGCATCATCACTGTTGTTGGGAAAAACACCCTACGGACTAGCAAATTAGGGTCGGACTTGCATGCAGATTTGACCAAATAGAAACCACTTTTATACCTACATCCCAATATTTAAACCCCTTTTTCACAGTAAATGCATGGAAAAGGACCACCTACCTTATTACGGACGTTCGATGTAGATCCTCCGTTACGCTTTGACTACTTTCTTGCGCTGCTCCTTCCATAGACGACCTGCACTCAAGACAAACAACAACTACACATGCATGCTACTTCTATACTCAAGGGTTAGAAATCAAATGTAAATCAATCAAACTATAGACAATTTATGATTTGGGATGGGAAAAATATTCTTTTTATTACTGAAAGTGAATCAACTTACAAAAGCTGAGACCGGCCACCGCTCCTTGAACCTGATCCTAGGCTCCTCTTCTTTTGTCCTTCAACTGCTTTGCATTAAATCTCCTTTGGCATGAGGAAAGGCTAAAGGGTTGGGACAATGGATTACGTAAATGGGCAGAGTTTCTTCACTATATTTTTTTCTCTTTCAAATGGTACCCCTACCCCTTCTTTTATAGGCTAGAAGGAGCTAGGATTTTGGACGAACCCTCGGCCATGCATGGCCGGGAGTTTCAGTTAACTGGCCCATAGATTTTTGTTCCATCGAAAACTTTCCTTTTGAATGCTTTGTTAGGTACACGCGGGCTGTTGTGAGTTAGACAACGTGTACACACGTGCAGTAATGGGTTAGGGCACGTGGGCCTTGACACAAGAAGATTTTCAAAGAGTTGTTCAGCAGAGTTTTGGCAAAGAAGGGATATGAGTTGGCCTGATGCCAAGTAAGCATGTGTGGTGCAATTTAGGGTTATAAAATATGCCCCCTAATGTGTGAGGTCAGAAGAGAATCTGATGGCCGAAATACATTAGCAATCTTTACTGATGTGCCGAACAATTGAGCCCAAGGATCATGAACCAGAAGGTGTCGTATGAAAAATAAAAAATGTCTCACCGAGGCGGGCATACCCATGCTCGGGATAAAATAGAACCATGGCTACCAATCAAATACACTGTAGATACATGTCAAATAACTATAAAGAGTAGCCGCGAATAATACACAGCGGAGCTACATCTCGAAATCAGAAAGATATACATATAGAGTATCCATCTTCCAGAAGTTGATTCGGCCTGATGGCTGGAATTCAGAGCTCGAGAAACAACTTCAAAATCTTCCAAAACTTGGGTAGGAGTGTAATATGAGTGTACAACTTCACTACCCAGAGGTCTTCGATGGCTCATCGGTCATGGACTTGATAATCTTGATGATCGGACTGAAGGCTTCAGTGATTTCGAACAAGGACTTGATTGGACGTTCAGGATGGTTGGGTATGCAGACAAGAGACATATTGCAGAGGGGTCGACTCAATCTTAGTGACAAACTTCCCTTGGACAATAGCACGACAAGTGATGAGACCCAGGAAACATATATGTTAATCATAAGTCTACGAAGCAGGAGGCAACGCAAACTCTCCATATGTTTGGAAGAATAACCAAACGGTGGAGGACACAACTATATATAGCGAGAAAAAGATTCCTAAGGTTGTACTACATCCCATAGTCTGATGATCAAATGGACAGATGTCCTTTATCCAAGGGTGACTCATTATGCTGCCAATAAAGAAAATACTTTTCCCATCCTCTTTTTGGGGTATATTTGATTTTTTTATTCTTTTCAATAATTTTGGAAAAAGAATAAAGGAATATTACGTTACAATGGAGGAACGAGTACTGCAAACATACAAGCTCAAGGCACAAGGGCAATACTGATGTTCTGGTAAAATGATACTCGGGGAAAATCCTCTGGCGGCCAAAGGTGTTAAGACGCAGAAGCAAACTATCACAAGGCCGGTGGATAAGGTATGCAAATGCAGTTGATAGAACACACAATGGTAACGTCCTTTGATGTAAGTTTAATGAGCCCAGAGAAGGTAAGATCGGTGGTTTTTCATATTTAGAGAGTCTGAAAAAGCTTAAAAGGAGACTCCGCTAGGGTACCTTTTTCGACAATAGTCTAGTCGGTTCGAAAAAAGGGTAAACTAGCACCGATTAGACGTCAATTCAAAACCATTTTAACGAATGTGACAAGGACAAGATCACTCGGCCATTTTTTCATTTTTAAGGAGTCTGAAAAAAGCTTAACTATGGACTCCATCAGGAATATTCTTCTGGACCAATTTAACGAGTGTGAAAGAATAAGGTCACTCGATGATCTTTTCAATTTTAGGGAGTCTGAAAAGATCTTAACTATGGACTCCGTGGGGGTTTCTTTTTCGTAAATTTAGTCCCTCAGGCCCGAAAAAGGAATAAAATTATACCTGAGAGTACTCTTCTAAAGAATGGGAATTTGATAGAGTATACCTTTGTTCGTACAGTTGACCGTCCAGAAAGAAAAAGGGGTAAACTACCACCGGACAGACGTGACTTCAAATTTCAGTTTAACGAGCGTGAAAGGCCACAAGATCGCTCGACAATCTTTTCATTTTTAGAGGGTCTGAAAAGGGCTTAAAAGGAGACCCATTATTTTTGGGAGTCCTGAGGGTGAGACAAAGAGCGAAAGAGAATCATGCAAATGAGGCTCAAACTCATATTGAGGAAAGACTATACAGACTCCCGAGCCTACAGTGTTTTTAGAAACAGCATGGGCACCATAATGCAACCAGGACCTACCTAGGGCATCCATGTTCTGGTAAGCTCTATCGCCAAGCTGTGACACTTCTAAAGAAAATAATATGGTTTCGTGTCACAACCTGATGGGATCGATCCTATAGCAGAGGAAAAAGACAACGAGGTGAAAAAATCAGGGTGGTAACCTAACCTATATGCTCAAGTTGATTTTTGAATTTTTTTTATGGACCATCAATATTTTTTCAAAACTCAAAAAAAAAGTCCCAATACCCGATCAAATCCCTCCCATATAACTCCTGAATCACTCTAAATGGTTTTTGGTATAAAGAAACTGATAAGGGAGGCCAAAAAAGTGACAAAAAGAGGCCAAAAAGTCTATAAATAGAAGCTGGCAGCTCATTATCACCATTGTTAATTTGGAAATTGACTCTGGAGCCAAAAGACCCCCTTTGCCAAAAACAGTGATTCTGGGAGCTACAGTGGATGGAACGAACTTCTTCTTGGACCAAGTAAGTACAAACTCCCTTATCTAGCTATTCAATACTTCAATTTTGGTTTTTAGTTTGTTTTTTGGGTGGGCATCGACCTTAAAAAGGTCGGCCCTAGTTACACGCGGCCTGTCTCTGGACAGGCCGCGTGTACATTCGGGTAGAGTAAAGTCTGTCGGCGTGTACATGCGACTGTCGCCTCTACAGCCCGCGTGTACCCCCTTTTTGTAGTGAAAAGCAAACCAAAAGCAAGTATTGTCCCTCCTTTACCTTATTGTATTGGCAGGATGTATGTCCAATGGAGGGAAAGGGAGCATGAGGCAATCAGTGAGTTGGTTGCAGCAGATCAGAATGTCATGGCCGTGTTAATGCAATGAGGTTTACTCAAATTATTTCTATGTCCATTTATGCATGCACAACCAAGGATGTTGAATGCCTTGATTGACTACTAGCACCCTGATGCAGAGGCATTTATGATAGAGGGGAAATCACTGGTGCCCACCACCGAGGATATCTACTTTCTGACTAGCCTCTCAAGGAGAGGGGAACCAGTCAACTTCTGGACATTTCCTACGGGGCCGAGCAAGATCTTAGAACTGATAACTGAGCATTGTGAGGCTGGGACTAACCGTGTGGGCTCCCAGGTACCTATTAGTAATATTACTAGCTTAGCGTTGCAGACTATATTTTTACTGATTGGGCGGATTACCGGCTCAATAGCCTTGCATTAGGCATCTCCTACACAGATGAACTGTGCCATCCAGTGCATGAATGCACAGATTTTTGACTGGAGTACCACACTGCTCGAGTGCATGAAGATGCAATTGACAGATTGTCGACAGCGGACACAGAGGAATTTTGCATTCGGGACCATCTTGTGTTCATTCTTTTTTGAGAGAGTTATGAGTTTTAGTCCTCGGGTTGTAGTACGAGGACATTAGGCCTCTTTCCCTCTAGTGTGTAGATGGGTAGTCTTACTATCGCGACAGGGTGGTGGAAGAACCGTTGAGTCCTTCGACAATGATTTCTTTGTGTGGCTGTCACGACAGATCCCTGTGATAGAAGACTACCCATACACAGGGATAGACTTTTCTAGAGATCCTGAGATACCCATGCCTCCTGGTGAGGAGCGAGGGGAGATGGGTAAGTCTCCACCTTTGTAGTTTTTTTTGTTTTCATATGTAATTTTTATGTCATTTTTGTTATATATATCATTTTTTTTTTGTATGCCAGAGTATTTGACGAATAAATGTTTGTTGCATGCAGATGTGGGACACGTGCAACCTGCTGACTATGCACGGAACAGGCGTCGTCCACGGCCAGAAGCCGTGGCTGCCGCCGTTGGGGGAGCAGCAGTAGCAAGGAACCTCCCATCCGGAGAGGCTGAGAGGGTCCTTAGACGAGTTGAGCGGAACTTCACTGCGCTCACTCACACAGTCCCGATGGCAGAGATAGAGGAACTGCTGCCATCCATGCAGCCTCATGTAGTGGGGGCACCTCAGACGTGTGTACGATTGTTTAGGCGTTTAGCCCATGATGTGGATGATTATAACAGGGCCCATAGGCCCTGAACCTACTTAGACTTTTTATGTGCCACGAGCACCTACTTGTATATATTTTTTGAGGGCATAAGCCCGATGACTCGTTACTATTCCCATTTTTGAGGCGCTTGTGTCCATCTATGTACTCTGGTTATTTTATGATGTTATATATGGTTTTTATATTTTGTGTCTTATGGATTCTGTGTGCAAAAATGTATTTACATGTCTATGTCAATGTTCTTTCATATGTGTGCAAGATGCCAATCTAAAATTTGATTAGCTAGAGTATCTGTAATTTGGTTTAATCTCATAGGAACATGAAAATATGTAATATAATCAAAGTTTCGTTCTAAGAGACGTAACCTAAGGAATCGTCGGTGTAAAGTTGGATCATGAACCCGGTATACTCTGTTTAGCTGCGACACAACCAGTTGAACATCGAGATGGACCCGGAGATGAGAGATACTCAATGACAAGGCGTCACAAAGAAACCCAATAACTGCACTATACTCGACGACATTATTTGTGGTGTCACCTAAGCATATACCTCCGGAAGATAACAACTGGCCCTGAGGTGTAAAGATTACCCAAGCTGTGGAGGCAAGCCTCCGCGTGTGTCGACTAGCACCGTCTGCATACCCAATGAACACCTCAAAATCACTTGACATCTGCCATATTGACGAAAGATAACATCAATGACACGTCCATAACACTTAAAAGAAACTTAAAAAGTAATAGTACAAAGACTATACATATGTTACAGAAAGTTACCCACAGTGACTTGTCTATGAGTAATACTTCTTGAGGTAGAGCCCATTTCTAGGCTCCGCCAAAGCATTCCCTTCAAAA
>SNQJ01S0018563.1:10079-24515 GCA_010110895.2 Picea sitchensis
TCTCCAATCTCCACTTTGTATGATGTCTTTCTCTCATTTCGTTCTGAGAGTATAGATTGATCTCCCGTCATGTGCCTGGAATCTCCACTATCGATTATCCATGTATCGTCTTCAATTGTCTCGGTAAGTGTTGAGTAATGTAAGAGACTGATTGTTTCACACATGTCTTCGGTTGACTGATAACTGGTCATGCCTTGATCCAAAACTTCAACTGCGTCTTTTCTCTCTTATGAGGAAGTCAATATGTGCATTGAGTTAGGGAACATCTGGATATCTTCTCTCTCCTTGAGACATATTCTCCATCACAAGGTGCTGGATCTGAGAATTAGGGTTTCTGCAACTGCTACTGCTAGTAACCCTAGCTGCAGTTCTTTGGAAGCTGCTCCTGCTAGTAACCCTAGAGGAAGTTCCTCAATGAGCTCAATACCTAGAGGTTATGTTTCCTTCCAACATTTTAGGCTGACTGAAGGGGGTGTGGGCCCATAACCTGTTAGAATATAGAGGATTGTGCTCGTTTAACCATTGACGATACCCTCGTCACCCAACCACAGGCCTTAAGCCACCCTCCAAGCACCTTGACCTTGACCGAGAAGAGAATTTTGGATGCAATCTATAGCCAAGAGAGGATAAATGCACCAAGCAAAAGAATAGAAACTAAAATGAACATATGATCCCACCCAGAAGCTAGCGCACCACTTTCCAGCTCTCCCAGAAAATCTTCGCACCAAACTGTTGTTGCCTGCAACTGCCTGCGCAGATATTGCTCTCTCTACAACTGCTGAGATGATAAATAATGAAACTAGAGCCCTGTGTTTATAGTGGAATGGTCAGTCTAATTGGGGCCGACCTGGCCAGTCTAACTGGGACGACTTCTACTTCCGGGCATTAATAAATTCAATATAAATATATTTGTTCAGCCGACAACTTGTCTAGGGTTTCCTTCAATTCTTTTCTTCCTTACATAGGATTCTAATATCGTCATAGGTCATAATAGAGGTTCATACCTCCCGAAGCTACCATAATATTAACAAATATAACCTCCAAGTTTTTATGGTCAAAATGATTTAGAAGAATTCTTAAATTTTTTTGAGTTAGAATTCATGGAAAGTAAAAGGTTATTAGTTTTAGATATTTCCTTGAAAG
Organism: Picea sitchensis; assembly: GCA_010110895.2. Taxonomy (NCBI): domain Eukaryota; kingdom Viridiplantae; phylum Streptophyta; class Pinopsida; order Pinales; family Pinaceae; genus Picea; species Picea sitchensis. The sequence goes on from SNQJ01S0018563.1 coordinate 11,223, forward strand.
AAGCACTTGCACATTGGTGGGGTACTCATAAATAAAAGATCCATGATTGGTATCAATGCAAAATATTATTGTGCATCACATTTGGCATAGAACATGAGAATAAACATATGGAGAAATATGATGGAATAAAACATCCTAGAGAGCATGCAGAAAGATGCATAACCCAATGGAGACTAGTACCACCAAAGGAATTGCCACATCACTTCATCCATACACTAGAAGTCATACCAAGAAATTGGTACATAAAAAACTAGAACTCCACAGAGGAACTGTAAACTAGATAGATTTGCAACAGAACTTTGTAATCATGTTTTCATTTGAACATGAGAATCTAGTGATGGATGCAACACTGAAGTTGATAAAATAAAATATTTTTGAACCTGAAGTTGAAATTGTCACATATTATCAGAATCAAAATCAAGATCGACAAATAGTTAGATAGTTGTTACATTGTTACCATGTCGCAAAACATGACTCAGTATAAGAAAACCCACACGATATTCAGATAAGATAAGTTGAAGGGAAAAGAGAAGAAGAAGGCAAACATTTATAGTCATAATAATTTGTTGCACCACTGAATATAAATAAGGTCAATATTGGAAGAGAAGAGAATCCAAAGATTGCAAGTATTGGTGACTATTAGGATAACCATATAGTGGAAAGGGCTATAATGAAAACTAGGAGAAATGAAAATCCCTCTACGACTAGATGCCATACCAATAAGACATAGACCCTATGGGATGAATCTAGTATACAAATAGAAAGTTAAGGAAAAAAATGATAAAATGTTGGAGGCTGACATAATAGAACCTACTGCAGAATCTAAGTGGATTATCCTTATGGTAGTTTAGGAAAATAAGCATGCGGGAATAAGGATTTGTGTAGACATGAGGAATTTTAATGATGCTTTTTTGCATGATCACTTCCCTACTCCATTTACATATGAGGTATTGGAAAATGTAGGAGGAAAAGGAGCATACTCATTTACTGGTGGATTTTCAGGGTATCACCAAATCATAATAGCAGTAGAGGATCATCATAAGACTACATTTTCCATAGAATGGGGGTCATATAAATATAAAATGATGACATTTGGATTGAAAAATGCCCTTCTTATTTTTTCAAGGGTAGTGGTAGCTGCATTTAAAGATTTTATACATAAATATTTGGAGGTTTATCTGGATGATTGGACAATATTTATCCTATTGGGAGATCATGTTGAATTTTTAATATTAATACTAGACATATGTATACAATGTCAAATTTCCTTGAACATTAAGATATGCATATTCAGTGCACCATTTGGAATTTTTCTAGGGCATGTGGTGTGTAAACGGGGCTTGTTGGTTGACCCTGCAAAGATTTTTGTCATTTTTAATTTACCACCACCTAAGTCAGTTCCCCAATTAATAGGTGCATTAGGTGATACATGTTACTATAGAAAGTTCATAAAGAGATATGCACATATTACTATGCCCATGGAAAAATTGTTAAAGAAGGATATGAAGCTCCAATGGAATGATGAGTGACAACAAATTTTGGACATATTAAAAGAAAAACTGGTGACAACACCAATTCTGGTGTTCCCAGATTGGTCAAAGGAGTTCCATGTTCATGTGGATGCCTCTTCAATAGAACTTGGAGTAGTACTAACAAAACTAGGAGAACGTGACATAGATCATCCAATAGCATTTGCAAGTAGGAAACTGTCAGAGTCTAAAAATAATTATAATACAATAGAGAGAGAAGGTGTCACTATGGTATATGCATTACACAAGTTCAAACATTATTTATTAGGTCAACATTTTAAAATTTTCATAGATCACTCTTCTCTTAGATACCCAGTCAACAAGCCAGTGTTTGGGGGAGAATATGTAAATAATCGTTGTTATTTAAAGAGATTGATTTTGAAGTATTTTTTAAACCTGGAAGACCGAATACATGTCCAGATCATATATATAGGATAACTAATGGAGAGGAACAAAGCATCTTGGAGGAAAATTTTCCCGATGCACAACTATTTTTAGTGCAGATTTTTGATGAATACTTTTATGATATCATTGAATTTTTTAGTACACGATTTTCCACAAACGAATACAACATTGTGCAAAAGAAGAATTGGTGGTTAGAGATGCATACTACCAACCTATTTCAGGATACTTCTATAATCTAGGTGCAAATATTATTCTAAGGAGATGTGTCATGGAACATGAGCATCCCATCATCTTGGAAAAATCACATGAAGGAATATATGAAGGACATTATGTAGGAAAATTCGTTGCGCAGAAGATACTGCGCATAGGACTGTGGTGGCTAACAGTTTATAAATATGCAAAAGAATATTTCCAGACTTACTATGTCTATCAAAGGGTAGGAAAACCATCTAAGAGGGATGAGATGCATGTTGGTAGAAGGGCATACCCAGGGTTCAACACTTCAACAACGCAACAACAAAACCCTTACTACCAGACCTTTTGGAAACACCTGCGAAGAAGATGAAGTCTCACCCGAGGTAGAGGGAAGGGGGGTTGCAAGACTCAAGTGTCTACAACCTAGCTGGGACACAGATCTGTGATCACAAATCTTAACCAAGAACTTAGCTAACAATATGCATTAGTTCTTAACTTCCATTCACATCGTAGATTAAACCCTAAATAGAGGACAACATTGTAATAAGAAAATCAAGCACTTCTAATCACTTAGCATAATCTCATATCTAACATTCATTCACATCATAAGCACTCAACATTCATAGATCTATCTACCATACATCAAGAATAGTTCACTTAGAAAATAGATACATAAAAACCATGAATAACATTACAAAAAACACATCAACACAGGATATACGTGGTTCACACTGGTGTGGGGCTACGTCCACCAAATATTCTTCTTCTTTATTAGTCTTATTCATTCTTCTTATAGGAACAGAGACACAAATATTACTCTGCATTGAATAGGTGATCTGCGCACTACGCACTAGACCACCTTCCTCAACATCAGGTCACATCATAAAGACTTACACAGTCTCCACACTAATCACTTACAAAACACTTGCACTTAGCTCTACAAGCTTCAACACATCCTTGCACAAAGCCAACTAGCCATGCACTAAACCGATCAATGACTAGTAACTCACTAACTTAAGCCATCATCTTATCTTACAATCTTATCCACTTATTTATACATTACAAAAAGGGGCCTAAGAATGGGTAAACCCATGGGACAACATCCAATACCCGTTATATAAACCCTAAAATCCCCAAAAATCCCCAAAAATGGGCGAGATCCTGTGATCTCCGCTTCGCCTGGGCACTTTGTCTTCGACCAGCCTAGCAAAGTCCCAAAAATGGTCAAACATGACCAGTGTTTCCTTAAAACTTGGTCAAGTACCAACAGGCCCCCAACACTCACATGTGACTCATCCTGAGTCACTATGATCTGGGAAACTTTGCTTCGAAGGCCTAGATATTAGATTGAGTTGCCTCAACTTGTTGCTTCACTAGAGCCTCCTTCTCGGAGAACTCCTAGATTACTTGCTCGGTGACAAGCGTTGTTATATTGTTGTGAACACATGTTTCAGTTGTGCACCTTATCCCTCGATCTCTTCGAAAAGTGTGTAGACTTTGTCTTGCACCAGCTAGAGTCATTGTCTTACCTCCATAACTCTACTCTAGATGGTAGTGACCTACTACTGAACTGCGCACTTCTCTTGCAACCTCTTCATATTATCCATTGTAGTAAGTAGTTTTAGTTGTGCTTGCATAGTCGACGCCTGCTGCTTTTCCTCTTGGAGTTATGCCTCCAATCTCCTTAGCTTTGGGTCTTTTGCAAGACGCTCGTAGGTTTGTGCACTTCGGTCACTTAGTTGCTTACATTCTGTGGGCAATTTCGTGATTCTTTATATTGCTCTCTTGGAAGTTTCTTCCCTTTGATCTCATACTTCCTGTAGAGTGCTCGGCACTACTTGAATTTCTAGCTCTACTACTCTTGCTTGGAGCTACTAACTAGCCTCAGTGAGCTTCCCTACTTGGCTCTCAACTGTCTCTTCTCCATCTGTTGCAAGCCTGGCACAATGTGAAGTGCTCTATTCACTACCTCTCTGACCAGATTTTTCTCTGCAAGGAGCTGGTATTTCTCTTTCTAGATTTTCTCTTTTCCCTCTTCGAACTTCGCCCAGAGGTCATCTTTTTCTTGTTGCGCAACCTGAAGTTTCTCTAAGGTCTCCTCCTTTTCTTGCCTGAAGGCCTCTATGGCCTACTCCTTTTCTTCCTATACTCGAATAAATCGAGTCTCTGTTGCATATTCTAATCTACGCAATTGGGTGGGATCATCCCCCAATTCTACATTCTCTACTGAAGGTGTCTTAGTGGACACTGTGTGGCTCGATTGGAGAGCTTGATGGATGTCTTTCAGTTGTTTCTCAATATTTTCATACAATGTTTCTTGCTTCACTCCTTGTCTTTGTAGGATGTCTTCTGAGGCATCTTCGACAATTGTGATGATGAGTTGGATATCATCCATCGTGAGCACATTCCATGATGGAGGCTTATTGGCTTGGGATTTCTTCTGCACTGAGGGTTTCTTTGGGGAACCCTTCCTTTTCTTTGATGTCTTGGCCTCTCTAAGGGGATCCTTTGGTAGTGTTACTTTTCCCTTTTCTTTCTTTTCTTCTTCCCCTTCCTCCTCTCAGTTTACTTTGTCACCTCCTCCTCCTGCAAGTGAATCAGATGCAATTTCCTCCAATGTACTGTCTTTTTCCTCACTATCTATGTCCTGCACTTACTCCTTTTTTATCTTCTTCTTTCCACTGCCCTATCCATCATGTTCGACCTGGGTGACTAATGGGCTTTCAATGATATCAAGTTCAGAGAGTTTTGCATCCTCCACTGGTATAAGGAATTCTTCAGACCATTCCTTGGTTATCTCCTCCATATCTTCCTCAGTCAATTTGTAGTAAGACTACATCTCCTCCTTGTTTTTGTCCCCACAGACAGTGATATATATGAAGTGTCGGTCTACGTAGAACTTCATGAGTGACATAAATCGATGGAGTGTATGCAACATCATTCAAGAGGAGGATTCAATGGCTCGCTTTAGCTGTAAGTAGTAAGTGTGTAACACTACATTTGATTGCCACTGCTTCGCCATATCACTCAAATACCACAAGGTGGTGAACCTCACGGCCAATGGTTCTTATGGATCAACTTCAGGGAATGTCGCTCCCTCCATCATCTCCCAAGTGACAAATACTATTAATATCAACAACCAACTAAAGTGGAACTTGTAGCCTTGGTCCTACACTTCACGATAGTCCTTATCCAACTCATTGACGAGGTAGCTCACCCAGTTCATATGCATCCCTTCGACACATTTCCTTGCAAGGTCAACTACAAATCATGTTACTTGTGTAGGGAGCTTCTTTCTGATGAGATTGTTTGCTATCAGCTAGAAATCTAGGCATACCATGCCATCCTAGATGGAGGCTGCCTTTTAGACTCGCTTCCCTTTCTCCACATCGCCATATGCCTCCTTTATTAACTGCACCAAGGAGCGATTTGACGTCTTTTCTGGGTAGAATTTCTTAGGGTCTGGTCCCTGCATGCTTAGTCCAGTGATCATGTGGATCAATTTTGGATCCACAGTGATGTGCCTATCCAACCAGAGATACCCGCCATTATAGCACGACAGGAGGAGTTTAACACATGCGTTAACCTATTGATGTCTTTCTAAGTGCGGTATACTCATGACGTTCAAGATCGTTGACCTCTTGATCTCCTTGATCTAAGGCTAGGGAACTATATTGGGCTTCTTCCCAGTCGTCTTGGTCAGGTAGCAATGTGATGTGAGCATCACATAATTTTTCCTGTCGCCGATGTTGAAATCACTTATCTTGAGAGCTGGGATCAGTCTGAACTGCGATCCTACTACGCGGATCCCTTTCGGAAGGTATGCAGTGATGAGTGTGTACTTTAAATCCCTTGAGATGTTTTCATGACTAACCATTCCATCCAAGGGCAGGATGTAGTTAGGAAAGATCGATGGTATCTGCTTTGCATTTTCCATATCGTCGCGATGCTTTCTCCTCTTCTTCGTCGCGGTTCAGGATGGCCCAGATCAACGTCCATTCGAGGGGGATGCTTGAAATCCTCCCATCAATGAGGAATGTAATCCTATGGACATGAATTTATCAGCCATAAGGTCTATTAAGATCTCGTCCATAGACTTCTCTACTTCTCTACGTTCGCCCGACATACACACTCGTGGTCAAATAACTCAGGTAGGTGAAAATATAGGAAATGCAATTAGACAAATGGAGAGGTCGATAAAGAACAATGCGGTAGATGATCAATTCTCTATTAGTTCGAATATCTTAGTTTGAAAAAAGTTGTCTCGGTGCAACATGCGATGGATTAAATAAACAACATCGTAACAGATTCCTCCAATGGGCATGAATTCCTCAATAAATATGATTCCATCTGTTAGGGCATGGTCTCAATGGTCTCGTGGTGATATTTTTGGTAGTAATTGCGTCTCTAATTGTTCTGGAACGTCATTCTAATGGTCAGGATGCCTCCAACGGTCATATAGCTCCAACGGTCATATAGCTTTGTCATGGGGAAGTTCCATTCTGTGTTGTTCTACTATTCCGACGATGTTCAAGTTCTGCAAGCCTGCCTTCTGCGAAGTCTTTTCTGGAACTCCCTACAATTTTCTTAATTTTTCTTTCTTCTTACTCAGCTTTATGGCCTTCTTTCCTATGATCTGATGTTCTATATTCCTCTTTCCATTCATATTATTTTCTTCCCTTAGCATAGTAACTTCACACTATTGAGTGTCTCTCAAAGGGTTCGAGTGTAATACCTCTTATCTTGCTATTTCCAAGTTGGATTCTCTTTTCTTCTAATTGGATAGGCTCTTTAAGTCTTCCTACGTTCTTCCAACTTCGACAACTAATTCTCGGGTCCTCTGTCGCTTTGACTTATCCTCTTGTTCTTCTATTAATCACGTTATTTTCCTAGCCATGAATTCCATTAATTCTTTCTTTTTTTGTTCTATAGCTTCCTCCTCTGTTGTTCTTCGGATCTTATATTTCTTAATCCAGGTTTTTCCTAACAAAAGTGAAAAAGGGGTGTTGTTCTCAAAAAACTCAATGACTTCAAATTTGTCTTTTGTTGATGCTCCATGATCCATCATAGATACATTAGTAATTATTCCACATAGGGTTATCATCTTTCCTTTAAACAATCCTATCCTTCCCATTGAAGCAATCGTAGTAGTCTTTCCTAAAATTTCCCAAGTACTTTCTGGCATAATATCCACATGTGTTTCCTCATCTAATACACACTTTATGTCGAAGTCTCATATTCTTGTTTCTATGCACTGCTTCTCCTTTAAGATCTCTGGTAAACTGATGTCTATGTGATCATTTACGATTTATTTCAGCTATAATAATATAGATTCTGATTCGTTATGTTTTTCTAACATATCCTTAGTTTCTTGTCCTTCTTCATGGTTTCCTTGTCTCATGTTCATCTTTTCAACTTTAGCAATCATTCTAGGGAAATCCAAAACCTTATGATCAACAGTTTTACAACAAATACAAATAATACCTATAACAGGGAATTCCTTAGCAAGATGTCATGGTCTTCTGCAGTTGCAGTTATAACATAGTGTTAATCATCTCTTTCTTTTTAACAATCCCCAACCTTTTATGTATTGCGCACTAGGATCACATTGATGGACCTGTAATCTGCACAAATTCTTTCTTGGATCCTTCATCCACTTGTTAGTCCAAAAATTATTTATATGCATAGGAATAACATATCTTTCACTATTTCTATCAAATTTATTCATATCAAATCTTCTCTCTTCTAGTGGTGCCCTATTTTTCAGACTAGGACCAAATATATCAAACATACCTAGATTCATACTTTCAAAGAAAAAAATGTCACTTATCTTACCTTTATTAGAGCACAAAGATTTAATATATTACCTCTTTTCTTCAGGTCAGACTCTCTTTTAGTAGAGAGCTTCGCAAGTCAAGTAGAATACTGCACACTACAACAACAGATCTACGCACAAAGATTTATTGTTTTCTTCAGTTCTCAACAATCACATTTTTAGGTCCCAACAACGAAACCATTTGTTGGCAAAAGGAAAGACCCAGGGTTCAATTCTTCAATAGTGCACCAAAAAAACCCTAACTACCATCCCTTTCGGAAACACTTGCAAATCAGAGGAAGTCTCACCCGAGGTAGAGGCAAGGGGGGTTGAAAGATTCAAGTGTCTACAACCTAGATGGGACACAGATATGTGATCAAAATACTTAACCAAGAACCTAGCTAAAAATATGCATTAGTTCTTAAATTCCATTCACATTGCATATTAAACCCTAAATATAGGACAACGTTGTAATAAGCAGATCAAACACCTCTAAGAACTTAGCATAATCTCAGATTTAACATTCATTCACATCATAAGCACTCAACATTCATAGATCTGTCTACCATACATCAAGAATATTGCACTAACAAAATAGATACATAAACACCATGAATAACATTGCACAAAGCACATCAACACGGGATACATGTGGTTCACCCCGGTGTGGGGCTACGTCCACCAACTCTTCTTCTTCTTTATTAGTCTTGTTCAATCTTCTTACAGGCACAGAGCCACAGAGCTTACTCTGCATTGGACAGGTGATTTGCACACTACGCACTAGATCCACCTTCCTCAAAATCAGGTCACAGCACAAATCCTTACACAGTCTGTGCACTAAGCACTTACAAAACACTTTCACTTAGCTTTGCAAGCTTCAACACATCCTTGCATAAAGCCAACCAACCATGCACTAAGCCTATCAATGACTAGTAACTCGCTAAATTAGGGAATCGTCTTCTCTTACATTCTTAGCCACTTATTTATACATTACAAAAAGGGGCCTAAGCATGGGTAAACCCATGGGCTTACATCACATGCATGTTACATAAACCCTAAAAGCCCCAAAAAGCCCCAAAAATGGGCGATATCTTGCGATCTTCGGTTCACCTAGGCGCTCCGTCTTCGACCAGCCTGTCGAAGTCCCAAAAATGGTCAAACATGACCAGTGTTTCCTTAAAACCTGGTCAAGGGACAACAATTCCTGGTCAAGGGACAACAATGCCCCTAAAACGTCAGGTAACTATTAAAGTTTTTGAAAAATGGTAAATAGACTTTGTAGGACCAATAAATCCACCAACTAGAAGATCTTGAGAAAGGTACATCATTACAATGACAAAATATTTAACCAGATGGGATGAGGAAGAAATAGTTAAATATTGCAGTGCAGAAACTATAATGCACTTCCTATTTGAATAAGTAATTACAAGATTTGAATGCCCTAGAATTATGATGAGTTATCAGGGAACTCATTTTATCAATAATACCATTCAGTAAATGACTGAATAATTTGAATACACCATCATAAGAGCACTCCATACCACCCTTAGGATAATGGAACTGTGGAAGCATTTAATAAAATATTGGATAATTCCTTAACTAAAATTTGCAATGTAAACATGGATGATTGGGATGTGAATATACCAACAATATTATGGTCTTATAGAATCACGTGCAAGAAAATCACATGGAATATACCTTTCAGATTGGTGTATGGTCAGGAAGAAGTAGTCCCTTTGGAATATTTGATCCTAGTCTATGTGTTTCAACCATTACAAACATGATAGAAAGAGGCACAACTCAAGAAATATTGTCTCAACTCATGGAACTAGAAGAGGACATGATTATGGTTGGATTGCACCAAGAAGTACATAAATCCAAGGACAAATCTTGGCATGATAGACACATTTAAAAGAAGAACTTTAAGGAAGTATATATGGTTCTTCTCTATGGTATAAAATATTTACAACACCTAGGAAAATTCAGGATGCATTGGCTAGGGCCATATGAGATAAAATCTATCATAGATGGAGATTTTGTGCAGTTGCAAGATATAACATGCAAGGAGATTTAAGTATAGGTTAATGAGAGTCGACTAAAAATGTATAGGGGTAGTCAACCCAGTAATTCTTAGTAGTTGAAATGTAGAAAATTACAATTGTACATAGTGTAAATAGTAGGGGCTGAAAAGAAAATTAGGAAAAAAAAATATTGGAAAGAGAAGAAAAATAGAAAAATATGTAGTAGATTGATAAGTGTTAAAAATATAGTTAGAGAATAAATTGCGCAACAAAGAGTAATTGGTATGAAATAACACAAATACATTGTGCACCAGACAAATGTTACCAGGAAGAAAAAGCAGTGTGTCGATACAGAAAACGACAGGAAAAACAAAAAGTGGTGATCGAAAAAGTGCGGCACGACATAACATTTATGGAATGAGCTATAAAAGAATAAAACATGAATGACAAGACTCATTATTACTTTGTGAAAAATAGAGCTAAGGGAGAAAACGTAGTGCAAACATTTGATTCTTAGGTTTTCACTTCGAATTTAGAGCAACCATTTCCATATTTATCAACATGGCACCACCAAAGTATGGATATCCCAACCAAATCACAAGGAAAACACAAAGTGTCGTGAGGAATGAAAAATACATAGACGTCGATCAAGAAAACCTAAATCATTCAGAAGGTGTGGTGGATGTGGATGCAATTCCATCTTCAGTCATTGAACCAGTGAGTCTGACTATTGTGGAAGAGTAGGAACAATAGGATCCAATGACAGAAGCAATGGGCATCAACCCATGGGGCCAACAACAAAACCATGGCATAGAGGAAAACCTCACACAACAAACTGGGTTAGGAAAAACAAAACCACAGGAAAAGATAAATGAAGAATATGATGAACAAACATAGTCTGATGAAGGGAAACAACTTGCAGCAGAGCCAACATAGCACTCAGAGGAACAACTATAGGTGGAAGATATTATAGACCAATATAACTCAAACAATAAAGAATATGAGGAACAAAACCAGGTGGGAAGAAGAATACTAGGGAAAAACATGTTGCTCCAAGAACACCAAGCAAGCAGAAGGAACTAACACTATTATTGCCACAGATACCTAAAGGAGACAAAGTATTGGATGACATGCTAGGATGTGTAACTAAGATTAAGTATGTTGATAATGATGTTTCATACAAGGAGAAGTTTCATAAGTTTGCAAAATAATTCTACATGGAAAGTAGAGGAGAGAGTCCATCAAGGGATCCCATATTGGAGCCAAAAGAGTGGATTGCAGGACTATACAACATAGGAATTATGAACCCCCTAGAGATTCCTCACTTTGGGAGAGGAAAGGATGTAAATTCCTGTGTTAAAAGATTATTGTAACTTGTACATGGAGGCATCTTATGAATGGATAGGCATGTACCCATAGATGTAGACTTAATTGCAAAAATCACAAGATTACCAATAGATGGAGAACAACCAGGTCAGTACTTGGATGAAAAAACTAAAGAAAAATCCATGGAAGATGAGATAAAGAGAAAATATGGGAATGACAGAGTGTCCAAGGGGATGATCATTAGACAAATAAATGAACTAGCAACTAAGTTTTTGACAAAATTGATGGCATGTAAACTTTTGAGAAAATGTCACAAAGAGGAAGCCCCTGGAAGACTAATAGAAGAAGTTGCACAATGCACAAAGGGGAGTCTACTTAGTTGGGATCCATATTTACTAAACTTGTTTTTGGAGGATTGCAAGGATGCACAAGATCTGGGATCAAAATTTCATTATCCATGGCTAATTATATTGATAACACTTGTTGGATGGGGAGAACCAAAATAAAACGAATTTGACCAAAGGATAGGAAAATGTCATGCAAAAACTTTACAACTCTATGGCATACTTCAGATCCAAAGAAAAGGAAGGCGAATTCTATCATTTTTTTCATGTTATATGATGAGATTGAAGAGAATCTAGAAAACACATGGAGAATACCACTAGAAGTGGTGAGAGATAATCAAGGAATAGGAAATTTTCAAGCTTCAAGGCACAACATGTGGATCTAAGCTAAGAGGGATCCTAAGGAGTAATGGCTACAGTTGAGATATTGTTTCACAGGGGAAGAAGTAGAGTGGGTGATGAAATATTGGCCTAAAGAGTGGAAGGTGCTAGTAATCCCAAAGAAAGTACCAAAAACTAAACAACAAGTATAGGTTGGACCTTCAAATAAGTCAACAATCCTAACAACAAACACAAGGAAAGAAATAGAGCACAAATAATATAAAGGGGGTGGCGCAACAATTAAAAATCCAAGGCAGGAAAACACTACCCCAAAGGCTTCAACTCAGGAAAATAAGCATGCATAAGGAACAAATGGAGGAGTGCAGAATGATACCAATATTCCTATGTCGGAGGAAACATGAGGTGGATATCTCCCAGATTTGGATATATGAGTTCCAACCGCGCAGACAGAGACATTGGCAAGGAAAATAAAAGTGTTACAGACAGCAGGACAACACAAGAAAATGAGGGCACACAAGGAAGTTCTTCAAATTACACCTACAGAGGATGACATAGATTTAGTAGTAGATAAAGTGCAGGATCGAATGGAAGAAAATCAGTATGATGTTGAGAATCAGAGGGAGGAGATAGTCAAGAAATTGACATAGGTCAAGGAATCATGCATTGGAATAATTGCAACTTGCTACATCGCAACGAAAAAGGTAGTCACAAAAAAACAAACTTCTTAGGAAAGAACAGTTCTAGAACAAGAGACAGTGCAGATCATAGCTATGGGGAACAAAAATTTGTGTATCACTCAGGGAATGTTGCAGGTATATTAAGATATAGTGTAGAATCCACAAAAGGAAATAGATCATCTGGACTTGGCACTACCCAAGATTCCAACTAAGGTGATGTACAAACGTCAGATAAGTGTCACGTAGGAAATTCAGTCAAGGGCCAGTGCATATGATACAAGCTTACAGTTGGACAAGAAAGTAAACAATACACTAGAGATGACCCTTGAACAAGTGAAGTTTGAGAGGGATGAAACAAAGCAATGCACTTTAAGAATAGAGCAGCAAGTTGAAGAAGAATTCAAAACTATTACTGACAGCGCACAAGGAGACAATTTACACACAGAGGGAAAAATTGAGAAAACAACACAAATGATGGAGGATTATAGATCCCACATTACTGTTGTTGGGTATTCTACCCTACGGACTAATAAGCTAGGGCTCTAAACTTATACGCAGAAAATGACCCTTAAGACTTTAACTTTTGACCTTCTACCCGAATCTGAAAACTCTTTCTTCACATGCATACAAGAGAAGAAT